>APFE031320198.1:0-11276 GCA_000404065.3 Pinus taeda | reverse complement strand
TATTATACTAATATTTATCCTTATTTATTTCATATTATTACTATATTGTTTGTTTGTTTTATGTTTTATGTTTTACTATTTGTAACACTATTTTCTAAAGCTATTATACTAATCATTATAATTATTTAATTCATGTGATGAAAATGAGAATTTGGGGGTTGCCCAAATTCCCAATTTCTTTAAAAAAAACAAGATCCTGGACCTGTGGGTTATGGCCCACTACGCTTCCGCTGCGCACACACATTATAGCATTATAACAGTACATCATATAAGAGTTGAACAACCACACATAATTTGCTAAATTGTAAACTCACACAAGCGTATACAATACTAGAACACATTTCACATATATATACAGAACAAATTACATTCGAGGCTAAGGCATTTCAGCCTTAAACCCCAACTCACAATCGACTACATCTTGTTCACTCACAATTTTACTCACAAATAAGATATATTTCTCACACCATATCACATTACATTTATATACGATGCATTAAGAAGGATGATCACATCCTCTCTTGATTTTTCTCCACAAAAGCTTCATGCATGCACACTTTAAATCTGTTTTATCCTTTTTAAATCTATTTTTCTGCTTTAAATCACGCTTTTCTTTTGTTCTGATCCTCTGGTCTAGTTTGCTTGCTTTCTTGCTGGTTGCTCCCGCATCAGACTCCCGAGGCACAAAAATTTATGACCTCCTGGTCATATGCTTCTGGTCTTCATAATAACAATTTTATCCACTGCATTCTTTCACTAGAAATCTGTGAGGTGCAACCAACCTCTACAGTAACAGCCTCCTCTATTACACGATACCTCACCAAGCCCTCCCGCACTCAGTCTTTTGGCATCCTTCTCTAGGTTACTGCAAATCTTCTCACCTTCAGTTGCCGCCATCTGCACAATAGCAAGACCATAAATTCTTCATCTTTAACACAACTGTACCTCATTCCTCCTTCGGCAGAATCTTTTACTGCTCTGATACCACCTGATGAAAATGAGAATTTTGGGGTTGCCCAAATTCCCAATTTCTTTAAAAAAAACAAGATCCTGGACCTGTGGGTTATGGCCCACTACGCTTCCGCTGCGCACACACATTATAACATTATAACATTACATCATATAAGAGTTGAACAACCATACATAATTTGCTAAATTGTAAACTCACACAAGCGTATACAATACTAGAACACATTTCACATATATATACAGAACAAATTACATTCGAGGCTAAGGCATTTCAGCCTTAAACCCCAACTCACAATCGACTACATCTTGCTCACTCACAATTTTACTCACAAATAAGATATATTTCTCACACCCTATCACATTACATTTATATAAGATGCATTAAGAAGGATGATCACATCCTCTCCTGATTTTTCTCCACAAAAGCTTCATGCATGCACACTTTAAATCTGTTTTATCATTTTTAAATCTATTTTTCTGCTTTAAATCATGCTTTTCTTTTGTTCTGATCCCGTGGTCTAGTTTGCTTGCTTTCTTGCTGGTTGCTCCCGCATCATCATGTTATTACTATATTGTATTTTTGTTTTATGTTTTATGTTTTATGTTTTATGTTTTACTATTTTGTAGCACTATTATACTAATCATTATCATTATTTAATTCATGGTACTACTATATTTATAATCTTAATTCATGTTATTACTATATTAATATTTTCAATTCATGTTATTACTATTCTGTTTGTTTGTTTTGTGTTTTATGTTTTACTATTTTGTAACACTATTTTGTAACAATATTATACTAATCATTAGCATTATTTAATTCATGTAATTACTATTTTGTTTGTTCATTTTATGTTTTATGTTTTACTATATTGTAACACTATTTTGTAACACTATTACACTAATCATTATCATTACTTAATTCATGTTATTACTATATTAATGTTATTCTTATATTGTTTGCTTGTTTTATGTTTTATGTTTTACTATGTTGTAACAGTATTTTGAACACCATTATACTAATCATTTTCATTATTTAATTCATGTTATTACTATATTAATAATTTTAATTCATATTATTACTATATTAATTAATTTTGATTCAATTATTAATATATTGTTTGTTTGTTTTAGGTATTTTTACATACCTATTTTCTAACAAACTATTTACACTAAATCATGTATCATTATTTAATTTCAATGTTATTAACTTAATTGTTTGTTGTTTTATATTTTATGTTTTATGTTTTACTATTTTCTAACACTATTATACTAATAATTTTTTTTTTTTAACAGAATCGGTTACTTTTGTATTATAAAAACTCAAAACCATAGTTCTAGTACATAGATATCGGAGGTTTGGGCGAAGAGGATCAAAACCGGGTGTGCAGACCCATTTTCCTCGTTTCTGCCTCTATGATGACTGAAATTGAAAAGAAAACGACTATATTGCCTAACAAACACACCACCTAACCGGAAAAATTTACAGACCATAGATTTTAGGGAAGTTTCTGAGTGACCGAGTCATCAGGGATGGGGTCTCTCCTTGCACTAGCTTTAGTAGAGGCCTCGGCTTAATAGCTCTGGGTAAGGGCTCTGATCTGCTCTATGGCTTCCTCCAAATGACTGCACCTTCCTTTCAGATTTTTGATTTCTTCCTTCTGCTTCTCAAGTTTCTTCCGCTTTGATTTGCTATCAGCTTCATAGTCTTCCTTCAGCTCATTGAAATGCTTCACAAATCTGTTGATCATGATTGTATGAGTTTTGCAGATGGTGCATTCTTTGCTGAAGAGCCTGTCTAGATTGATTGCTGGCTCCTGAGCGTTCGGCTGGTCATGATGGTCTGCCATGATGCTTGATTGGATGAAAGAAACTGAAGAGAAAGGAGATGGATGGAGATCGGGGAGAAGGGGAATGTCGGGAAGAGAAGCGATAATGCAGAGGAGGAAGAACATAGGTGAAGGGAGCGAGGAGCGCTGAGGATTGAGGAGGATGGCCTGCGAAGAAGTACCAGGGCCTCTACAATGATCAAGAACAGAAGATCAATTATAAATAAAACCACAGAGCACAAACCAGCAGTTACCAGAAGCGAGGGGCGGAGCTCTGGATCCCGACTAGAGTTGGCAGCTTCAGAATGGTGCCTTCGCTTGGTGAAATTGCAGAGGAGAAGCCTAGCAATGTCACGAACTGTGGAGAAACTGATAACCATACAACAATAAATAGAGACAGTGAGATTTTCCCGATGCTTAATCCAGTTCTGGGAGGATCTGATCTTGGGAGGGGAGAGATCCTCAGGAATGATGTCGCTGCTGTTGAGGAGCATGCGGAGGGGATGGGCACGGTCACGCATCCTGAGAATGACTGCGTTGATCAGAAGATGGTTCATGAAGAGACAAAACTTAGAGATCAGAATCGGATCCTGAGGGCGGATTAGATTCCTTTGGTACCAAGTTGGGATTTCGAGGAGATTTGGAGGTGAGGAGGGAGATTTGGGGAAGGACCGAATACGCAAGAGGTGGTGCCTGAGGTGACTGGTGTGCAGGGGAGAGGGTGTGGGGAAGGCCTGCCTATGGTATGGCTTTTTCATAAACTTTATCATTTTCCTTGACCTGGCCTGTCTGTCTGCCTGTGGCTTTGTTAGCTTGTTCATCTGCCCCTGTGTTGTTTCCTCTTAGAACGTGCTTGAAGGTGACTTCGTTGATACTCCTGATGGTCTCCATTATCCTACCTTTGATGCTATTTAAGGCCATTTGCTTGAAATCTTTCCCAGAGGTCATGGCCGCTATGATAATGGCAGAATCGTCCATGATAAGAAGGTTTTGGAGGCCGAGATTTCTAGCGATAGAGGTCCCCAAGAGGAGGTTGTAAGCCTCAGCCTTGTTGTTGGACATGGAGCCTAATCCCCATTCATATTTAACTATGGTTTTCCCCAGAGAGTCTTTAATGATTCCACCAGCTCCAGCTTGACCCGGGTTATTTTTTGATGCCCCATCAAAATGGAGGGTGGGTCTTCTTTGTTTTTGTATCGAGTTTTTGACTTCTTCCTTGGTTCCTCTCAACTTCCAATCCAGATTTCCTTTTCCTATGTTTACATTATTTTGAGTTCGTGTTTCATAATTGAATTTTCTCATCCACTCTTTTACACTTGCATCTGTCAATTCCGAGTCTGCCTGGATTATACCATTTGTTTCAATGGTCTCTGTAATGAGTGCAATCGTTTTAGCTAGGGTGCTAGATATACTTGGCTTCATGTTGTTCAATATGCACTTGTTTCTGGCGATCCATATCTGCCAGCAGAGATTTGAGGGAATACGATTCCACATCCTTTTAGCAAGGCTCTTGCTTTTGTTGGATTGGGGAAAGCCTTTCCCCCAGCCTTTCTGAAGGAGAGTGATCTGGTTGGGGAGATCGCCAGTGATTAGAGGGCTGATGATGAGATTCCAGCAAGATCTTGCAAAGGGGAACTCTATAAAGAGATGGTTGCTACTTTCCTCCGCCTCCCTGCACATGCAACATATTGAGGGGCCATGGATGCCCTTCTTCCTGAGGTTTTCCGCAGTAAGAATTTTTCCATGAAGGAGGGTCCAATTGAAAAGTTTAACCTTTGGCAGACATTCGATTCTCCAAGCTGCTTTGTGAAGTGGCCAATTATTTATTACTGTGGCATTTTGGAGTGCTCTATAGCCCTCTTTGACCGTGTAACTACCTCTGTTTGGGTCCCAAACAAACTTGTCATCTGACATTCTATTTGTGGGGGCTGAGCCAATGAGTGAAGTCTTAAGATCGGCCCAGAGGTTCATGAGATCATTAGGGAGGGCGAAAGATCTCCAACCTATCCAACAGTTCTGATCCCAGAGAGAGATATCATAGAGAGTTTTGAGGTTTTCCTCCATCATCCACCATTGCAGGGGCCTGAAATTAGGGAGAGATCCCCTAGCCTCCGAGCCCATTATTCTATCCTCCCAAACGCTGATACCTCTACCATTGCCTGGAGCTCTTGAGATATGGGATTTGATTTGGGGGAGAGATTTTTTGATCAGCTTCCACACAGGTGTACATTGTCTGTCGATGATGGTTTCTGAGAGGATATTGCAGTTGACCCCATTCAGATATTTCCTCTTGATGACCTCTGTCCACTAGGCTCCTCTCTCACTGAGAATCCTCCAGATCAATTTGAAACCCATAGCCATGTTTGCAAGCCTTGGGACTCTAATTCCGAGCCCTCCTTTTTCTAAGGGGAGAATGACCTTGCTCCATCTTACCAAGCTGAACTTTTTTGTGTCTTGCTTTCCTCCTTGCCACAAAAAGCTTCGAATTATCAGCTCCATGTGCTTATGGATGCTTGCCAGAGTGAGGGTAGTGGCGAATTGATAGATTGGGAGGGCTGAAAGGATGGCCTTGATGAGAATTTTTCTACCCACTAAATTAAGCCAATACACTCCCCAGCTCTGGAGATTCCCTCTCAATTTCTCAATTAGCTTAACCGAAATCTCAGTTTTGATTGATTCCTTGGCTAATGGTAGCCCCAAGTACATAAAATGGGACCAGTTCCCTTGGGCAGGGATCTCCATGATTAAAGAGATTCTCTGGGTTATGTGTCTTGGGACATTCCAAGTGTAGATCATGCACTTGTTGTTGCTTAGTTTTCCTCCAGAAGCTTGGAGAAAGAGGTCCAATGTTTCCTTGAACCTCCGGGCCATAAGGCTTGAGGCGCCTCCAATTAAAAGAGTGTCATCAGCAAAAAGGGACTGGTTAATCCCCTTGATTCCTCGGACTATATCGACCCCTGTTATTTCCTTTAACCTACGCTTATTCTCTAGATGCAAGCTTAGAGTTTCAGCCATGATAATATAGAGAAAGGGAGAAAGCGGGCAACCTTGCCTCAAGCCTCTTGAACTTTTGAAGGCATTGCAGGGCCTACCGTTAATGAGGGGAGCTGTCTAGTTGAAGGAAATGCATTCCATGACCCTGCTGGTGAAGTACTCAGAGATACCAAAATTCTTCAGAACGGCCTGCAGGAATGAGTGGTTAACCCGGTCAAAGGCGTTCGCCATGTCAAGTTTGATGATCATGCCCCTTTCCTTTCTAGATATACTGTTGTGGATTGCCTCCTGAATGAGAATGACATCATCCGTTATATGTCTCCTAGGGACGAAGCCTCCTTGGTTCTCAAAGATGAGGGAAGGGAGAATTTTTTTAAGCCTGTTTGCCAAGATCTTTGTGATGATTTTGTAGGAGACATTGCACAAGGATATAGGGCAGAATCTATCAAAAGATTGAGGGTTGGGGTCTTTAGGGATAAGAGCTAGATGGGAGGATTTAATGCTGTTGCCCATTTTGCATTTTGTGAATAAGTTTTTTGCCATTCTTATGTAATCCTTCTTGATAATTTCCCAATGGGTTCTGTAAAAGGCCGCTGTGAAACCATCAGGGCTTGGAGCCTTGTCCAAGGGCATGCTATGTATTGACCATTCTATTTCCTCCGTCGTGACCTCCTTGTCCAAATCTGCATTTTGGGCTTCTGAGATCTTGTTCTCAATTATATTGAGGAAATCCAGGTTTTCCAGGTAATGAGGATCAACTGTTAGAAGAGTTTGAAAATGTCGAGACGCTGCTTCCTTAATTTCCTATTGTTTTGTTAGGACTCTTCCCTCAACCGTTATCCTTTCAATGTTATTCTCTGCTCACCTTAGTTTGAGGCTGTTATGAAAAAAAAAGGTATTTTTGTCTCCTGATTTGAGCCAAAGGCATCGAGATTTCTGCCTTTTCTCTTCCTCTTCCATTCGATTCTGTTTATACAGTTCCTTATACAGTTCATTTTCTTTCCTTTGATCTTCTTCTGTATCTTGGGCGCTTTCTTTTTCTTGGTTCCACTGAGCTAGTTTCATTTGGGGATCGGTTTTTTTTTTCCCTTCCTCTATTGCGTATTGCCTTGCCCATTGCTTGATGGCTGTCCGAAGGAGCTTGAGCTTGGTTTCCCAGATGAAATGGGGGGAGCCCGAAATGTCTATTGCCCAGTGATCCTTTATCAAGTTTCTAAAGTCTTCGCTACTGTCCCATGCTCTGTTGTACTTAAAGGGAATCGGTCCCATATTTTTCCCTTTGTCCAAGTGCAGTGCCACTGGTTTATGGTCTGAAATATAGCCTTGGATAATTGTGCTTTGTATCCTTGAGAAGTTAGCCACTATTCTCTCTTGAGCCAAGATACGATCCAACCTCTCTTTTATGTTGTTTTTTGCATGTTCTCTTATTTGACCATTTGAAACGCCCGTTTTGGGGTGGGATGTCAACTAGACTGTGGGCTTGGATGATTTCCTCTAATGCTTCTCTTGAGGGGTCTACAAAGAAATTCCCTTCCATCTTCTCTTCCGCACTCCTTATTAAGTTCAAATCTCCTCCTAGGAAGATATTCCTTCCTTGGGCTATCATTAGATCTGAGGTGATTGACTCCCAGCAAGAGGCTTTTTCTCTGAAGTGGGGGGGAGCGTAGACATTATATATTGAGTATTCTTCTGTCATGGTTATATTTTGCATATCTAATCTTATCCACCATCTATTCTGCCTGCAGTCTTTGAGTTTCCATTTATTTTTGTCCCAAATTGTCCCTATTCCTCCTGAGGCTCCCACTGCGCTCAGTGCTATTCCTTCATAATTTCTGCTTCTTTTCATGCTGTTTTCGAATTCCTGTTCAGTGATTTTGGTCTCCTGGAGTAGGAGGAAGTCTGGATGTTCTGATTTTAAAAGGTCTCGGATTGCATTAGCTTTTAGGGAGGAGCCCATCCCCCTACAATTCCAAGAGACCAAAATCATCATTTACTTTGTTTGTTGTATGCCCCGGATTTATCTTTCATCTTCTCTCCACTTCCATTGGTCTTATCTAGATATGTATCCATTGGTTGTTGGGTCCCTGTGGCCATTTCTTTTGCAGATGTCTCATCCCTTATCTCTTTGTTTGATTTCCTTCCCACTTTTCTGGGAGGGTCAGTGGAGGTGATGTTTTCTTTCGACTTGTTCCTAGTTAGGATTCTTCCAAATATTAGGGGGGGGGGAGCTCTGAGGGGGGAGGAAGGGGTTTTCTTGGGGCCTCTCAGGGAAGGGGGAGGGGAAGGGGGTTCCACTGCAGACAGAGATTCGAAAGGGATTGGAGGAAGAAGGGAAGGAAGGCCCAGCTCCAGAGGGTTGGGAGGGGGGGATGGGGGGTTCAGAGGGGGGCTTTGAGGATGCTCCTGGAGGGGGGTTTGGTTTTTTCTTCTTAATTATTTCCCATGCTTCTTATGGAGCTTCAACATTGTTAACAAAATCTATTGATTTAGATTTACTGCATCTATTAGCAAAATGCCCATATTCATGACATACCTTGCACTTAAAGGGCAGCTGCTCGTAGTCCACTTGATGTATGTGCGTCCACTGGTCGACTTTAAGTTTGATTGCTTCTGGTAACCCTTTTCCCAGATCAACTTCTACACATATCCGACCACATGCATGCATGTTCTCCTTTGGTTTCGATCTGTCAATGTATTTCCCAACAGCGTTCCCGATGGCTTTTACAGATTCATCTCCCCAGCAGTGTAGAGGCATATGGGGAAGGCGAACCCAAACGGGGATAGCGTTGGGAACATCCATCTCAGGATCGAAGTCGGGGGTCCATCTGTTGAGGTAAAGGCCTCTGGTATCCATAAAGTAAGGGTCATTTCGGAAGATAAGATTATGATCCTCCAGTGATTCGAAGAGGAAGGTGAAAAACCCCCTTCCACATAACCTTATTGCTATCTTTCCTTGGACCATCGAGTTCCAGTTCCTTTCTACCTAGCGTTGGACTGTGCGGGGAGAAGGCCATAGTCCCGTGAACTGGCCTACCAGGCCTCGTTCTGCTAATGCAACAGCAGCTCTCCTGGGTAGGGCTGGAGGGAGCGAGACTTCCGGAATTTCATCAAGTTTTTTGATAAATTTTGAGGCTGTAGGACGGATTTTCTCCGAGGCGTTCTCTGGGATGAGCGAAGAAAAAGACTTCTCCAAATCATCCTGATCCTAAAAGGGAGGATCCATTGCGGGCTAGGGCAGCAGTGCAGAAGGCGCTCCAACGGAGGCCTAGAGGGAGGGGAGGGCAAAAGGCCTAGAGGAAGAAGAGGACAGGAGGCCCCAGGCGATCAGCGGAGGGGGAAAGCAGCCTAGCAGCTACGATGCCAGGCACAGGCACGCAGAGGGGAGGTCAGAGGCGCAGCTGGGCGCGGGATCGCCAGAGCACGCAGTCGATTTTTAGAAGATATTAATATCAAAAGGTAGTGGGCTTGGCCCGGTTCGGTTACTACTCGCACGACGAGCTACGACCTTGCTCGGGATCGAACACAAGACCGGTCCGTCATGATGAGGCCAACGTTACCACTACGCCGCCTCCACGATCTTACTATTATACTAATAATTATCATCATTTAATTCATGTTATTAATATATTGTTTGTTTGTTTTATGTTTTATGTTTTACTATTTTGTAACATTGTTATACTAATCATCATCATTATCTATTTCATGTTATTACTATCTTAATAATTTTAATTCATATTACTATATTGTTTGTGTTTTATGTTTTGTGTTTTACTATATTGTAACACTATTTTGTAACACTATTATACTAATCATTATAATTATTTTATTCATGTTATGACTATATTAATAATTTTAATTCATGTTATTACTATATTGTTTGTTTGTTTTATGTTTTATGTTTTATTATTTTGTAACACTATTTTGCAACAATATTATACTAATCATTATTATTATTTAATTCAAGTTATTACTATATTAATAATTTCAATTCATGTTATTACTATCCTGTTTGTTTGTTTCATGTTTTATGTTTTACCATTTTATAACAATATTTTGTAACACTTTTATACTAATCATTATCATTATTTAATTCATGTTATTACTATATTAATAATTTTAATTCATGCTATTATTATATTGTTTGTTTGTTTTATGTTTTATGGTTTACTATATTGTAACACTCTTATACTAATGATTATCATTATTTAACTCATCTTATTACTATATTAATAGTTTCAATTCATTTTATTACTATACTGTTTGTTTGTTTTATGTTTTATGTTTTGCTATTTTGGAACACTATTATAATAATAATTATGATTATTTAGTTCATGTTATTACTTTACTAATAATTTTAACTCATGTTATTACTATATTAATAATTTTAATTCATGTTATTACTATATTGTTTGTTTGTTTTACTATATTGTAACACTATTATACTAATCATTATAATTATTTCATTCATGTTATTATTATATTGTTTGTTTGTTTTATGTTTTATCTTTTACTATTTTGTAACACTATTATACTAATCATTATCATTATTTAATTCATGTTATTATTATATTGTTGGTTTGTTTTAGGTTTTATGTTTTACTTTTTTGTAACACTGTTACACTGTTACACTAATCATTATCATTATTTATTTCATGTTATTATTATATTAATAATTTTAATCCATGTTATTACTATATTGATTATTTATTTGTTTGTTTTATGTTTTACTATTTTGTAACACTATTATACTAATCATTATAGTTATTTAATTAATGTTATTACTATATTAATAATTTTAATTCATGTTACAACTATATTGTTTGTTTGTTTTATGTTTTACTCTTATGTTACACTATTTTGTAACACTATTACTATATTAATAATTTTAATTCATGTTACTTCTATATTGCTTGTTTTTTTTATGTTTTATTGTTATGTTACACTATTTTGTAACACTATTACGCTTATATTTATCATTATTTAATTCATTTTATTACCATCTTATTTGTTTGTTTTATGTTTTATGTTTTAATATTTTGTAACACCATTATACTAATCATTATCATTATTTAATTCATGTTATCACTATATTAATAAATTTTATTCATGTTATTACTATATTGTTTGCTTGTTTTATGTTTTATGTGTTACTATTTTGTAACACTATTTTTTACCACTATTACACTAATCGTTATCATTATCTAATTCATCTTATTACTATATTAATAATTTTAATTCATTTTATTACTTTATTGTTTGTTTGTTTTATTTTATATGTTTTACTATATTGTAACACTATTTTCTAATGCTATTTATGTTTTATGTTTTACTATTTTGTAACACTATTATAGTATTCATTATCATTATTTAATTCATTTTATTACTATATTAATAATTTTAATTCATGTTATTACTATATTGATAATTTTAATTCGTGTTATTACTATGTTGCTGGTTTGTTTTATGTTTTATGTTTTACTATTT
>APFE031320190.1:289049-300534 GCA_000404065.3 Pinus taeda | reverse complement strand
ATAAATGGACCATTTACCTTTGTTCTAATAAGAATCTAATGAACCAAGGTTACTTTTTAATTAAATAATGGTTATAACTCTAATCCGGTCCTAACTAATCCTGTCAAATCGAGTTGTTGTCAATATAGCCGTTTTATAGCCGTTGGAGTTTTTTCTCTATCTATTTAATATGCAAAGCCTGATCTGCTCATTCAACTTGTCCTGACGATGAACCACACTAGTTGGTTCGAAACGCGTCGACAAATGAAATATCTTGTGATTTACGCCGAAAAATCTCTCTTAATATGGATCACATAAGCCTCAATTCAACAAAGTGTATCATGATCGTGCTCTCCTTACTGTAGATCAACCTTGTCGTCCTGCAAAAATGGATTATGTTTTATTGTTGTCTTCTCAGTTATCCCTACCACAGTATGCTAATATAGTCATTACCAATCCTGTAGATGCTTGAAACAATGGTTTTTTCGATAAGTCGACTATCAACGCCCTTTTGAAACTGTTTCTTTTCAGAAAGTGATGAAAATGGAAATGTCAGTGTTTTCTGTGAAAAATATATTGACAATAGAAATTTCAGATCTACTCTGCAGTGCTCTATATCTGAACACTAACAAGCGTGTGATCGGTCCAAAAACTCACTATAGCAGTGACTTGATCAAAACTAAAAATTGGTCATCAACTTCCTAGTTGAGGGTGTTGGCTGCCTCCAACAAAACATCCACTTATCCATTCTCTTCTTCTTACTTTTCCTAGTCTTCATAGGTATTTTCTTCTTAGTTCCCTTTCCCCTTGACCTTTTAGAACCTGCAGTCTTGCCTATGTTTATTATCAGGTCCTTTAATGGGACATTTTCCACATCTATTACATCCTTGGCGAGGTCAAGATTTTGCTTTAATTTTATTTTCAGCCTTAATTTATTTGAAGGCATGGTGTGAGGTTTCTTCCCTCCCTTGAACATCTGAGACAAAGAGGGTTCTGCTTTATCGCTGGGCTCAGTCTCAATTTACTTTCCCTTGGTTTGTTTTGGTGGGTGAGTTTCTATAGGGGGAATCTTAGTGGGTGGCTCTTCATGGGGATTCATAGAATGAGGTATATCTTCTGCAAGAGGGTTTTCAATAGTAGGTTGGGTTTTCTTTAGTCTGGCACTTCTTCTAGAATACACCTTAAGGATTAGAATACACCTTAAGGATTGCAGGTTGAGAGGATGAAGGGATCTCTCTCTTTTCTCAGCTTTAGGCTTCGATAGAAATTCCGTGGGTTGAGATTTCTCCCAGAGTTTTCTTACCAAGCTTACTACCCTTTTGTATCCCTTGTTTAGCCTTAGGGAGGTCAGGTTGAAACCCTCCCCAAAATAGGAAAGGGATACAAGTCCTGCCAACTTTGGTTAATTGGTTCTCAATTAACAATTTAATTAAAGCCTGACGGTAAACAAAATGAGGAGATGTGTTCGCCCTGGCGTGGAAATGAGCAACCATGTGTTTAAGGCTTTCCAACAAATAAAAACAAGTGTTCATTCTTATTTGTCTTGCTAAATGAGCTAGAAAATGAAAGTGGTAAAGTTTTACTTGGTTGAAATTCCCTTCAAATGTGAAGTATTGTTGAATAATGCGTAACATGTCATATCATTTATCCTCCAACCATGATATTTGCACCCTTGTCTTCCAATTTTTGTCTTTGAATTATGTCTTCAGGAAAAATGGGGCATCAATCCCAGTGAGGACATGGCTTCTAAAGACCCTTTCTCCCTCCGTCGGCAAGGCTATAACTTCTGTAGTCAATTCCATAGTGACCAAGAATGACAGTCCTCCTACCTCCACCCATTGTTCATCAAACCCCTAGCTGAATGCTTGAGCTAAGACATCCTGGTAGTCAGGAACCAGTGGAAAAATTCATGCCACCTAGCCCACTGAAATTGTTGCTGAATGTCTAGATAAAACTCTAGAAGATTAGGGCCTTTGGGCTCATTTTGGTTTAGCTTTCCACTCCTCCCCATTTTCCTACGTTTTCATGATGACATAAACAAGAAACCGAGATCGATTGTTGTATTCTCGCCGATAAAATTGAAACAGACCAGCCTACAACGCTCAAACTAAACAAGTAACCGAGATTGATTGCTGTATCCTCGCCGATAAAATTGAAATATACCACCCTCTAGCGCACAAACTAACACAACTTTGCGAATGACAAAGGTGAAAATACCATGCAGTAAAAATAATGAAAGATTTTTAAAACTGATTAACTGATTGACAGGTGAAAATATTATTCTGACCCTTTGATAATTACTAACTCACATCATATTCTTTGCTGGTGAAACTTTTAATTTTCAATACATACCTTTCACCTCCAAGTAAATCGTGGTGTGACTGAGAAATAATTATCATATCGCTAACATGGAATGTGTCAGCTCATTGTAAAAAATCAAAAATCAAATTTTATTTTTTGCGCTGATGTTCCCACTATTAGCCAATACCTAATAACACCAACACTTTCGTTGTGTGCGTATTCCCATTAATCATTTTTCTGAGACTAATAAAATTTGATAACAACATTATCAACATTTCCCTTTTTATTACAAATTGTTTTCGCTAACACTGAAATTGTCAGCGTTTTACAAAAAACAAAATTCAGACTCAAACTAAAAAGTGATAATAGTTGGCTCCACGTGGATGTTGTCAATCATAGATGGAAGCAAGAACCCCATAGACCAGAGGCCTACTTATTACATAATTTTTTTCTAAAGCATTGCTTAAAAAGAAAACATTTATCTAAAATTATGTTCTTTTACAGACTCTTGGATCTTTTAAACAAAAACATAACTGTTGTGAGTTTTTTTTTTTCTTCTTCTTCTGATAAACATCATTAGACCTTTAGTATCTTCAGCCCGGGCTCCATGTTTTTCAGAATGATTCATCCACACCTGCAAACTTTAAAAATATACGGATATTTACAATGGAATTTAAAGAATTCTTTGTTCAAGAAATATAATGTTTTAGGAATCGTCCATTTACTAGACCTCTTGGAAGCAACACTCCTTCAAGATCTTTCAAATTGAAATTGTTCTTCCAATGAAATGTTGCAATTTGTACGGAACTTTCCAGATGTTGTCAAAATTTATGTGTTTACCTTTATCCTCAATGTGGGCATCCTATTTCAAAACCAATTCTTGGCACTTAAAATCATCTTCTTTTGTATTTTTATCAAAAGAAGTTTTTATTTTATTATGAACTTCTTGAGCCTTTTCATACACCTTCTCTCTTTCCTCTTGGACCTTTATTAACTGATTTATCCTCCTTTGCATATGATTTGGTTCTTCTCCTAATTCCTGTAAATATATAATAACAAGGATTCCAATTGAAACCGAGAATATTTCATCAACACCATAAACTAATTGAAAAGGGGTAGTACCTATTGAACTTTTAGCGTTGACCCTGTCTGCCCACAAAGAAAACTTAAGTTTTGTATGCCAAGCCTTCTTGTTGTCCTATAACAACTTTTTGATAATTATAATAAGACTTTTAATTGAGGACGCAACCAGACCATTTCCTTGAGGGTAATAGGTTGTGGACTAACTAAGTTTAATATGATACTCATCACAAAATTTTATTAGTCTTTTGGATTTGAAACACTGTGCATTATTGTAATAAATCTCTTTAGACTACCAAACCTGGAAATAATGCTTTCTAAAAGTTGAATTACAATAAGATAAATAGCTTTCCTGCTTGGAAGTGCCTCAATCCATTTGGTAAAGTAATATGTCCCTATTGAGATCCATTTGTGCCATGCTAAGGAGGCCAGATGAAATTCGCCAATGAATTCAAGGCGCCATTGTTGAAAAGGTGTTTCTACAAAAATAGGTTTCAAAGGTAGAGACATTAATTTGGCTTTGCCTTCAAACAACTTACATTTATGACATGCTGCAACTTCCTTCCTAATTTCAGAAAAAAATTGTAGGCCATTAGAATGTTGCTCCCAAAATTTTATCAACATTAGCCTTCTAGTAATGATGTCCTCCACAAGATCCTTCATGAGATTATTTGATCACAACTTTAGCTTCATCTTCTAATAGGTAGTTCAATAAAATGTCGTGCGGGTATTTCCAAAATAGATAACCATCTAGAAGACAATATTTGACATATTTTAGCCTAAAAAAATGATCTCTAGCTTTATTTGTCCTTGGTGGCAATTGTAAGTTCTGCAGTATGTAAATGACAACAGTATTCCATGCACAATTTCTAAAATAGTCATCCACTTTTACCATTGATTCATCCTCTGGAAAATCTGATATTTCCATAATTGCGTTCACGTCAAAAGTATCAAGATATGTTTTAGTCATTAGCCTATCTAAACCTTGTCCTTTGATTAATTTGGTAGGCTTAATTTCCAAATCAAATTCTAACATCTTAGAAATCCACTTCCCCCTCGTGCCATCACTATGAGGTTGAACCAGAATACTTTTTTATTGCAGTGTCTGGTACATAGGCAATTACGTGAGAATGCAATATAAAGACCTTGAAATATTTAAATGACTTAATCAACACATATCCCTGTTTGTGCATTATTTTTTACTTTAGTTCGACATCTGTCAATGCCCTACTAAAAAATGAAATGCGATGTTCCTGACCTTCCCCATTCTTCTAAAGTAAAACACTAGAGATAGTGTGCTTGTTTAGTCCACTTAATCTTATTACCTTTCTTAAGCATGTTTTACATAACCTTCATTTTTTTTGCAAAATTGGGATAAATCTTCACATAAAATTCACCTTATCTAGAAATGATTGCACTTCTTTGTTGTTTCTTGGTTGTTGAATATTTTGTATTGCTATTTCTCGGCTTGGATCTATTTGAATTCTCTCCTTAAATACTATGTGACCCAACAACTTTCCCTCCTTCATAGTGGAATGGGATTTTTTCAGATTCAAAGAAACTTTGAATTTCCTACACTTAATGAATACTGTCCTCAAATGTTTTAAGTGAGAAAAATTCGGATTTTGAAAGACAATTATATCACTAGATAAATTACAATGAAATTATCTCTTTAATCAATGTGTTAGTGTCAATATTTGCAGCCTTTCTCCAGTGATTGAACATGCTCTTACAAGGTGATTTTAAGGTGTCAAGGTCAAATTTTGTCATTTCACTGAGTCTTCAAGTAAAATTTGGTCACTAGGTATTAGGTCTAGCGTTTGTTTTCACTCCTTTCAAAGTTGTCCAAATGTCAGTCCATGTCACCATTCAGCTGAGTGTACCATCATTCAGAGGGTTTTCATCATCATGTTAAGTTCCATTGGGTCATTTTACACCTTGTTCATGCTTCAGTTGTGCCTAGGTAAGGTTCATTTCCCTCTCCTAGGGTTTTAAAGGTAATTTCTCTTGGATGGTCAAATCATCAGCAAAACTTGTATCCTGATGTTCATACACCTTACCTTATCCTTAATTTACCTTATTAAACACTTCCCATCACTAATATCCCTCAAATTCCTCATTCTCGCACAAACCCTAGTTTCTTGCTACAACTTGACAATTTTCTAGGTTAGGCCTGTGTTTTTCCCTTTTCGACCTCTTCCTCTCACTCAATCTTTGAAATTTCACTTTCCCCTACTTCCTAACATCCCTCCATACTTCCCACAATTTTCTCAAGAATTTAGAAGCCCCTTATCCCCTTCATTTCACTTCATTTCTACAAATCCCCTGTTCCACACATCGGGATAGGTTTTACTCCAATGATGTTTCTGAGCAAGAAACGATGAATTTGGGAAAAATGAGAGAGTGTTTTGTCCAAAATAGGCCAAGGAAGAAAAAAATCCTTCAATTTTTACACAGGTGTCATGGTTTTAGAGAAATGTCATAAATACAATTGCCTCAGGAGAATTGATGCACCTCTGAAGTGACCTTGGGAAAATCAATATTTCTCCTAGCTTGGTTAGCCTAATGACTTGCTTGATGAGTCAAATGATAACTAGAAACAAAGTGCTTTCCAATGAGCTATCATGAGCTCAATTTGGGGTTGGGTAAGACCTTCAAACGTTGACTGCAACAACACTCTACCTTTAGGCAGCCTCATTTTGCACCTTTTGACCAATCTTGGGAGATTTGATTTTTGACAGGGTAAATGAACTCCAAATTGAAAAATTCTAGTTGGGTTGGAAAGTAGACTCGATAAGCCTTCCAAGAGGTATTCCACGCCCAATTTGGACACTGGGAAGGCCTCCAAAAGTCTCCTCCAAATAGCGTAATGCATTGGGTTTGGAGTGCGGCGCATTGAAAGAGCGCGACGCATTAGGCAGCGCTCTGTAGTGTAAATTTTGAACGGGTGCGATGCATTGAGAGGGTGCAGCACACTGGGTTTGTGGCACGACACACAGGGCCACAAGGACGATTTTACTCACCACTTCCTCCAAAATTGCAAAATTGCTAAATCCTCACCTTGTCCAAGTAAGTTAACATTCCTCCATGACCAATGAATGAGTTTATCTTGGTGCTTATGGTGATTTAATGGGAAAAAATTGAAACCCTACCTCCTTTCATTTCTTGTCAAAATAAATTGCATAGGGTTTATAAATTGTATTTCTTGCTATTAATCCCACTCCTAGCCATTTCTCGCTCCCTCACTCCTTCATTCCTTAATTCATTTTCTCCCTCTCTTTACATTCTCATCTACCCACTCCCTATTCCCCATATCCCTAAACTACCAACTCTAAATCCTTAATCCCACTATCCCAAAACCTAATAAAATATCCCTAATCCCTAAATGTTATTCCCTAAACCCTTTAATTCCCAAAAAACCTATAGCTAGCATCAAATCCTCCCCTCATCAGTCCCACTCATCCATGGAGCTCAAAACCATAAAGAAAAACCAACAAGCTGCTAAGAGGAGGAAAACCAAATTGACAGCAATTGAAAAGAAAATCAATGCTGATTTTGAATCTTGGCTTGAGAGGACAAATATCCCCTTCGAAAAGTTTCTTGAGAAGGCCAACAGAGAGAAAACTATGTTGAGGCACATGGCCTACCACTACTTGGCGAGAAACAAAGTGTGCAAAGCAAGAATCAGGAACTTGAAGGCCAAGTTGAAGAAAGCATCGAGGAAGCGAAAAGAGAAAGATAGAATTTAGATCTTGGCTAAGGCTTCCTTGTCCCAACACAACACTTAATGAAGGACACTCAGCCCAAATTTCAAGAAATTTGGGACGCTTTTTGCAATTTTGGAATTTTTGGCCTAAAAAACAGGTTTTTCTGCTTGATGCGCCGCGCCACGTGGCGCGCGCTTTTGATGGGGACCTCCTTTTGAGGAAAAATCATCATTTTTGGATTTTGCATGGAAAAATATGCATGCCCACAAATGGCCAAGAAATTTTGACAGGTTTTGAGCTTCCAAAAAGGTCAAAAACACCTCAAAAATGACCTTTCTGCCCCTTTTTGGACACACATGAAGTAGTGTTGGGAGAACTCAGTTTTGGAGGGGCAAATGGAGGCAAAATTCGGAAATTCCACTTGCGCTGGAAAGTAGACAGGTATACCTTTCCAACAAGACCACTTGGAGTAAATTTGGATACCAAGAAGGCCTCCAAAAGAAGCTTCAAAAAGGTGCTACACATAGGGAAATCAGTGCGACACATAGGAGGAATTTTGCTCATTTTGGCCAAAATACTCTGTATTTTTGCCTAGTTTCTTCACAGTTTGACTTTTCTCTTTCTAATTGTCAAATTAATGATGTAATTTAATGTGACTTAATGGATTTTGATGTAATTATCCTAAATTTTCACTCATAGAGGTAGATTCATCCATAAAAAGGTAGTTTGCAACTGAATGAATCAGTTCCCTAGTTTTTAGAGGCAAGCTGTTCTACTGCCTACTTTTTAGTTCTCAGTTTAGAATTTGTTGGAACAGCTCCTAAACTTATGAGCTAGACCCCTAGAGGTTAGGATGAGTTGTTGGTTGCTTATATCTTGTAAATTTTAGGTCATTAGCAAAGGTTGGACTTTTGGGAAAGCTTGGAGCTTCATTGTATACACATTTCAGCAGTTTGGCTAAGGAATAGACGAGGGTTTGCAGCACTTTATGGGATTCATGTGGCAACTTGATTTGGTATTGTGTTTCCTTCTGTAATTGCAAGTTTACATGTGTTTTATGTATGCCATTATCTCTTTCTGTTCATCTTAACTAAATGAAACAAGGATAAAGGTGGAATTCATTGATTTGCGGTGCTCTACCTAGGGTTTTGTTTAGTTATTTATGTTTTCAGTTGTTCGAAGAGGATCCCTAAGACTTTCTTGCCCTCTTCAAATCCTCACCTGTCTAAAATCTCTCCATCTCACTCAATTTGAAGTACCAAACCATTTTCCTACCTTGCCCCATAGAGATCTCTACAAAACTGAGCCTCATTCCCCAGACCCAAATCTGCCTTTCACATTTGAGCCAACAAAACATCATCAAATTCAATCAAAATATTCTGAACACACACCTAGCATAAAATTATTCTTCACATCAATCATCTCAAGCCTCATTGATTATATTTTGCTAAGATTGACAAGGATAGAGCCCTCTCCCAACCTGGTAGGGCTAGCTACCAGGGTAAGCGTGGTTTGATGTTACCCTAGATCCTACCTTTCTCAGCCTGAGGTAGCTTTAGGCTCTAACATAGTGGCGACTCTGCTGGGGAAGAGATTGTTTGTTTGTTAGTGTTCTTTTCTTTATAAACTATAGACAGAGCCTGAAGCTAGCAAGGTATCCTTTGAACTGCACATTGCTTTGCGAGTGCATAAGTAGATAAAAGTTGTTTCCGTCAATCTCCGGTCTAGTCTTATAAGCTGAACATCTGACTTGTAAATTTCCCTAGTACTTGTATCAAGTTATATCTGATTGTTGATGGTGGACAACGATCAGACACTGAAAAGGCTGAAATAATTCACCTGGCAATTCCAAAGTAGTTTTGAGATCAGATCCAAGGACTCCACTGGAGGATGAATCTGACCAGTAGAAACATGAAAGGACAATATGGAGAGATCAGGTATTCAAGTTGGAATTTCATCCAAGAAATTTTGTTCTTTGTTATAAATTATTTCTTCTCTTTTCTTGATAATGTCAAGAAGGCTTTGCAAAGTATACTATGTTTGAGAAGAGATCCTCGGCCTGCATTTGATTCCTTCCCTTTGAAGATTGTAAATACCAAAGATTTGAATGCCTTTGAGCTTGATCAAGACCCTTTTTCTGAATCTTGTGATGACCGTCTTCAAACTGATGAGCCTCAAGAGACCAATATTGATTCTACACCTTCTGTACATACCCCTATCCCTTGTAAAATTCCAGATCGATACAAGCCTCTGATTTTACCTTCTATATCCCATGCTTTCCCTAAAATCATGACCTATATCTACCAAGATTTTATGGTGAATGCGACAACATCACTGCTGAGAGACATGTATTGAATTTCAATTCTTTTCTTGACATTTTTGAAGTTGATGTAGAAGATGTCAGTATTAGGATTTTTTCTCTTTCTTTGCAAGGCAAAGTCAATAGTTGGTTTAAAACCCTGCCTGATGCAAGCATCTCAGATTTCCAGCTGTTCGTCAAAGTTTTCCTCGACAGGTGGATGACCATACAAAACCCTTTCTTGATTATAGAAGAGTATAAGCAGCTGAAAAGAGAACCAGGAGAGATAGTACAACAATTTTCTACCAGATTTAACCAAGTTTATTATTCGATGCCTATTAATATAAGACCTCCTCTTGGATCCGCTCTCTTGCACTACTCGGGTGCCTTTGATCCGGAAATGGATTTTCAGCTGAGAGAAGGGAATCTTGAAACACTTGAAGAGATGCAGAACAATGCAGTAGATGTAGAGGCTCATTTGCTGATTCGAAGGGCAAAATTGAAGGAAGAAGAGATGAAAAACATATGTCTGGAGGAATCGATATCTCTAGAGGTAAAGCTTGACATTTTAGCAAGTGCAGTGGAAGAGATGATGTAAAGGATCACCATAAGGAATGAGTATAGTGTTCAAGCCCATCGCTCGTTGATTGAAGAAGAACAAATGGCTGCTCCAAAACATTTTCTTTCTTATCCCAGTTGTCATAGATCTGATAATGATTGTTTTATAGATCATCTTGGAGAAGAGAGATCTGTTGATATGACATGTATGCTTGATGATGTCTTTTATACTGATGATTTTCCTCAGTTTGATCAGTATGATGATGATTATGTTCTCCAAGCATAAGCTAATCTTGCAAACAAATCAACAGCTAGTTTGTGGGAGGAAGAAGTTCACTTTTAGCAGCTCGAATACAATGTTCAGCCATCACATATCAGTTATGGAAATGACGAGGAAAGTGCAGAAAATTTTGAAGTAAGTTAAGGATCTTTACCTTTTTGTTTTGCTTCGTTTCAGTTCATTAGAGACAACATTCATGCAATCAAAAATAAACTGTCAACAAGTCTTGATTTGGACCATCTTGAGGGCAATGAAAACCTTGTTCAAGACTTCTCATATCCATATTTGCAGCCCCCGAATGCCATTGATTGTCAAGTTGCAAATGAATACTTGGAAGCTGGCACATATGATCAAATGATACAAGATGATTCCATACCATTTTGTTTTAAATCATTTCAGTTTCTGAAGGGAAAACTGCATAGTATATATTCAAATGAGCAGCTTGTAGAAAGTCATGCAATCTCATCGGAACCAATAGAAAATGGGTCACAGTTGTCTTTTCAAGTTTTTCACGATCCAATAGCTGATGTGTTGGATAATGGCTATAGTCAAAGTCCTTCTCCTATCTGTGAACTTGACAAAAGTATTAATACAAACTTGATCCGGAAGTCGGTTTCTTTGTCATTTTCAGCAGGAGTCTCGTCACAAAGCTCAGATCAAAGTTTGCATTCATGGTATGAAGAGAAGAGAAGTAATCCATTAGATGAGATAAGTCCCAGTGTGCATGAATTTCGAGATCATTATGCAGTGTTTTTGGAGGCGGATAGAGAATCCATAATATTCAACGGATTTGTTCACAAGTTTTCATGGGAGTTGCCTTTCAGTAGTTCTCTCTTGTTGTTCATAAGCAAGCACTTGGAGAGAATTCAAACAGTAGCCAAAATACTTACTTGGTTGCATTGGTTGTTTCATTTCACTTGATCAGGTGATGAATGAAACTGTTAGAGTAGTTTTTGATGAATAAGATCTACTTTGAGCATCATTTCCAGTTTGTCTGTTGTGTTTAAGTATCGAGTCGGTTTTTAGTTGAGTGAGAGTCAGTTTGTGTTGTCAAGTCATCAGTTTTTAGTCATGCATTTCAGCTTGAGTTTTTGACTCCATTGCCCAATGGATAAGGCACTGGTCTGCTCTCCCAGAGATCTGTCGTTCTTGGCACCTCCAAGGAGCTACCATTCCCATTGGAGCCAATGTTAGTGTCAGTCTTTTCAGCCTTCCTCCAATGATCAAACATGCTCTTACAAAGTGATTTTAAGGTGTCAAGGTCAAATTTTGTCATTTCAG
>APFE031320190.1:222027-289029 GCA_000404065.3 Pinus taeda | reverse complement strand
AACTTGTATCCTGATGTTCATACCCTTCCCCTATCCTTAATGTACCTTATTAAACACTTCCCATCATTGATATCCCTCAAATTCCTCATTTTCGCACAAACCCTGGTTTCTTGCTACAACTTGACAATTTTCTAGGCTAGGCCTATGTTTTTCCCTTTTGGACCTCTTTCCCTTACTCAATCTTTGAAATTCCACTTTCCCCTACTTCCTAACATCCCTCCATACTTCCCAAAATTTTCTCAAGAATTTAGAAGCCCCTTATCCCCTTCATTTCACTTCATTTCTACAAATCCCCTGTTCCACACATCGGGATAGGTTTTACTCTAATGATGTTTCTAAGCAAGAAAAGATGAATTTGGGAAATCTGAGAGAGGTGTTTTTCCAAAATAGGCCAAGGAAGAAAAAACTTCTTCACTTTTACACAGATGTCATGGTTTTAGAGAAATGTAAAAAATACAATTGCCTCAGGAGAATTGATGCACCTCTGAAGTGACGTTGGGAAAAGCAAGATTTGTCCTAGCTTGGTTGGTCTAATGACTTTCATGATGAGTAAAATGATAACTAGACACAAAGAGCTTTCCAATGAGCTATCATGAGCTCAATTTGGGGTTGAGGAACACCTTAAAAAGTTGACTGCAACAGCACTCTGCCTTTAGGCAGCCTCATTTTGCACATTTTGACCAATCTTGGGAGATTTGATTTTTGACAGGGCAAATGAACTCCAAATTAAAAGATTCTAGTTGGGTTGGAAAGTAGACTCAATAAGATTTCCAAGAGCTATCCCATGCCCAATTTGGACATTGGAAAGGCCTCCAAAATTCTCCTACAAAAAGCGCAACGCATTGGGTTTGGAATGCGGCGCATTAGGCAACGCTCTACAGTGTAAATTTTGAATGGGCGCGATGCATTGAGAGGGCGCGGCACACTGGGTTTGTGGCTCAGCACACAGGGCCACAAGGCCTATTTTACTCACAACTTCCTCCAAAATTGCAAAATTTCTAAATCCTCACCTTTTCCAAGTAAGTTAACATTCCTCCATGACTAATGAATGAGTTTATCTTGGTGCTTATGGTGATTTAATGGGAAAAAATTGAAACCCTACCTCCTTGCATTTCTTGTCAAAAACAATTGCATAGGGTTTATAAATTGAATTTCTTGCTGCTGATCCCACTCCTAGCCATTTCTCGCTCCCTCACTCCTTCATTCCTTCATTCATTTTCTCCCTCTCTTTACATTCTCATCTACCCACTCCCTATTCCCCATATCCCTAAACTACCAACCCTAAATCCTTAATCCCAATATCCCAAACCCTAATAAAATATCCCTAATCCCTAAATGTTATTCCCTAAACCCGTTCATTCCCCAAAAACCTATAGCTAGCATCAAATCCTCCCCTCATCAATCCCACTCATCCATGGAGTTCAAAACCATAAAGAAAAATCGGCAAGCTGCCAAGAGGAGGAAAACCAAGTTAACAACACTTGAAAAAGAAATCAATGCTGATCGTGAATCTTGGCTTGAGAGGACAAATATCCCCTTGGAAAAGTTGCTTGAGAAGGCCAACATAGAGAAAACTATGTTGAGGCACATGGCCTACCACTACTTGGTGAGAAACAAAGTGTGCAAAGCAAGAATTAGGAACTTGAAGGCCAAGTTGAAGAAAGCATCGAGGAAGCGAAAAGAGAAAGATAGACTTTAGATCTTTGATAAGGCTTCCTTAGCCCAGCACAACACTTAATGAAGGACACTCAGCCCAAATTTCAAGAAATTTGGGACGCTTTTTGCAATTTTGGAATTTTTGGCCTAAAAAACAGGTTTTTCTGCTTGATGCGCCGCGCCACCTGGCGCGCGCTTTTGATGGGGACCTCATTTTGAGGAAAACTCAGCATTTTTGGATTTTTCATGGAAAAGTATGCATGCCCACAAATGGCCAAGAAATTTTGACAGGTTTTGAGCTTTCGAAAAGGTCAAAAACACCTCAAAAATGACCTTTCTGCCCCTTTTTAGACACACAGGAAGTAGTGTTGGGAGAACTCAGTTTTGGAGGGGAAAATGGAGGCAAAATTTAGAAATTCCACTTGTTCTGGAAAGTATACAGGTAGACCTTTCCAACAAGACCACTTGGAGTAAATGTGGACACCGCGAATGCCTCCAAAAGAAGTTGAAAAAAGGTGCTATGCATAGGGAAATCAGCGCGGCGCATAGGAGGAATTTTGCTCATTTTGGCCAAAATACTATGTATTTTCGCCTAGTTTCTTCACAGTTTGACTTTTCTATTATGATGTAATTTAATGTGAATTGATGGATTTTTATGTAATTATGCTAAATTTTCACTCATAGAGGTAGATTCATCCATGAAAAGGTAGTTTGCAACTGAATGAATCTGTTCCCTAGTTTTTAGAGGCAAGCTGTTCCACTGCCTACTTTTTAGTTCTCAGTTTAGAATTTGTTGGAACAGCTCCTAAACTTATGAGCTCAAACCCTGGAGGTTAGGATGAGTTTTTGGTTGCCTATATCTTGTAATTTTTCAGTCATTAGCAAAGGTTGGACTTTTGGGAAAGCTTGGAGCTTCATTGTATACACATTTCAGCAGTTTGGCTAAGGAATAGACCAGGGTTTGCAACACTTTATGGGATTCAAGTGGCAACTTCAGTTGGTATTGTGTTTCCATCTGTAATTGCAAGTTTACGTGTGTTTTATGTATGCCATTATCTCTTTCTATTCATCTTAACTAAATGAAACAAGGATAAAGGTAGAATTCATTGATTTGCAGTGCTCTACCTAGGGTTTTGTTTAGTTATTTATGTTTTTAGCTGTTTGAAGAGGATCCCTGAGACTTTCTTGCCCTATTCAACTCCTCACCAGTCTAAAATCTCTCCATCTCACTCAATTTGAAGTACAAAACCATTTGCCTACCTCGCCCCATAGATATCTCTACAAAACTAAGCCTCATTCCCCAGACCCAAATCTTCCTTTCACATTTGAGCCAACAAAACATCATCAAATTCAATCAAAATATTTTGAACACATACCTAGCCTAAAATTAGTCTTCACATCAGTCATCTCAAGCCCCATTGATCATATTTTGCTGAGATTGACAAGGAGAGAGCCCTCTCCCGACCTGGTAGGGCTAGCTACCAAGTTAAGCATGGTTTGATGTTACCCTAGATCCTACCTTTCTCAGCCTGAGGTAGATTTAGGCTCTAACACAACGAAAGTGATATCCATCATGTTCTGGAAGGTGGCTCCGACATTCATGAGTCTGAAAGGCATTTTTGAATACATAAATGTGCCTCAGGGTGTGGTGAAAGCAATCTTGTCCTGATCTTTCAGATTAACCAGGATCTGATTATACCTAAAAAACCTGTCTAACATGGAAATCCTTTCTGAACCAACCACTTTTTGCATAATGTGATCCATTTTTGGTAAAGCATAATTTTCCTTCAATGAGATTTTATTTAAATTTTTAAAATCCACACACATGTGAATTTCCCCGCTCTTTTTCCTGACTAGTGCCAAGTTTTCTATCCAATTTGAAAATCTCAATGGGATGACGATTTTTGCAGCCAATAAATTCTTCACCTCTTTTTCAATCAATGGTAACAGCTTTGGATTGGTCCTTCTCAACTTCTATTTAAAGTGTTTCTCGTTCTCTTTGAATGGTATCGTATGTTGGATGAAAATTTTGTCACAGACCTTAAGTATTCATATCCCCAAGCGAATACATCTGGAAAATCATTTAACATTTCTACATACTTCAAATTCTATTATGGTTTCAACAAGTTATAAACTTTGAAAATTTTTGGATTATCTTTAGTTCCCAAATTATAATCCTCCATCTCGCCATCAACTGGAAGGATTCTAGGTTTTATTGCCACATCATTTGAATCAAACAAAGGCTCTAAAGGAGATAAGCCTCTAGGGATTATGTTATTACTTAACTGAATTATATCCTGTCCAGCAACAGTCTTCAAAAAGCCTACTATTTCACCATATTTCTTTGTGATCTCACCTTCATCTTTGTCAATTGGAGTGCTAAGAAATTCATCAGTTCTTTCAAGAAATCTTCTAACTTGGTGATCGTCTTCAAAATATTTCTAGTGCCTAGTGTTATCCGAAATAGATGGCCTATTTTTCACACTGATTTATTTTTCATTAGGATAAAAAGGAATTCCAAATGCACTAGTTAATGTTGCTAAAAAGTCTGCAATTCCATTGTCTTCTCTAGGAACAATAGAAATTTCATGCTTAGAGAAAAAATTGGAAACAAATCCCACACCTAGTTTCGGTAGGCCCTCATCCTCGAATTCCTGGTTTGATAAGTGCCTTTGACTTGGTTCACAATTAGATCTAAATCTCCAAAAATATGTTTTTTCTTTGCTTTCTGACCTCTCAACAGGTTCAACTCGATAATGAAAGCTTCATACTCTTCCATGTTGTTTGTACAGTCGAAATACTATTTGTATGAATGGAACTAACCAGTACAGTCTAGCGGAAAAATCCAAATTCATGCCCCAAACCCCTTCTCACAAGTGGAGCCATCAAAATATAAATTCCAATAAAAATTATTTATCCTATTTTTGATGAACATTAACTTCAATCTGTTATGATACTTCTCCATTAACACATACATCATTAAAGAAAATTTGTGATCCTACCTTTGTATCTACTGGATAAATGGGATGAATATTTGGCTGAGTTGTACTTCTTACCATGTAGGTCATTTGGACTTCCCGATATAATCTTTTCAACTCACCAAACAAGGGGTTGATGCATAAGTCATGTCCATATTCAATGTTCCTCCTAGTCTTGCTGCCCAAGACTGAGACAATAACATGCTAAACCTAATTGGAATGTATGTTACCACTATGTCCATCATTATTCTCTTATCAAACATGTGTGCCAAAGTTACAACTAGGTCCTTTATGAGGCCTAAAAATTTTACTTTTCTGGAATCAAATGAGAACATATCTTTGTAAGATCTGGTAATATGGAGTCCTAAATGGTCCATGACTGATTTTGGCATGAGGTTGTGGGAAGCTCCAGAGTTTAACATATCATTATGAAGAATCATATCATGTATGCCGAGACTTACATACAAAGGGGAAATGTCATCGTTTATACTAGTGACATGTGGGCCAAAAACAAATTTAGGAGAATCATCATCTAAATTTAGGGAATCTTGTGAATTTGTATTAATCTGATCAGTCTCTGAACTCTTAACCATTGTGAAGATTATTTTTTTGTAATGTTCATTTCTTAAAAGTTCAGCAAAAGGAATGGAAACTTTTAACTTACTGATTTCATTTTCTAGATTGAAAATTGACTTTTGTTTTTTTCCAATTCTTTAATCTTCTTTTTGGCTTCTTCTGCCTTTTTCGGGCTGTGCTTCTTAGGCTCCTCTAGTATTTTCAATATTTATTTCCTTGAATTAGCTTACTTCTTAGCTGTTGTCTTTTGTGGCAGAGTCTTGATGGGAATAGTCCAGCCCCTAAGATTGAACTACCTTTGAAAATCTGCTACTATATTATTATATACCTATTGATAAACTATTGAATCACAAATGTTAATGTTGTCCTTTTTGCCTAAGCATCCAAAAGAAAGGTCATGCTCCTTATTGGTAGTAAACACTCTTGCATATTTATCATCAAAACATCCAATTTGATACTCTTCTTCTTTAGTTACCTCCTCATCAACGAATCCCTCAAGAAAAGGAGACCAAACAATAGCTTGTTGATAATTAGTACCCTTCTAGTCTCTTGGACGATTCTTATCCCCTTGAGGCCTCCTGAAGTTCAGATTTCTCACCTGAGTTTGATTCTCAACTCTAGAAGGAGTTAGGTTGTCAACCATCTTTTCCATCATTTTCAACATCACATCAAATTTTATATTGGGTGAAGAAGATGACTCTTTTTTGAACACCACTCTCCTCAGTTTTCATTTTTTTCCTTCTTAGCCAACAAATTGCCTTCTACTCTGATTGCATTACTCTGCATCGCTTCCAAAGTGAAAGGATTTATTTCTGGAGTTAATAGGCCATTTCGACACCAAAACCATCAGGTTAATGTAACAAGGTTAATCCTAGGAGAGATTTTATCTCAACTGGAATTGAATTGTAAATATTTTTAAATATAGTTGTGAATTCTTGGACAGATTCCCCTGGATTCCTTTTCAGAGTGTCATATTCAGCTTAAATCTGCAGGGGATTTTTATTCACCTCCCATATGGCGATAAACAACTGTTCAAACTACTAGAAAGTAGTGATACTTGTTGCAGGTAAAGATCTGAACCATTTCTTTACCTCTCCTGATACACTTTGTGCAAAAAGTCTCAATTTAACGTCCTCATGGTCAACCTCCTCTATATCTATAAATTCATTAAGCTTTTCTACATGTTGTTGAGTTTTATAATACCCAATACCATCAAATTGGATCAAGGAATGTCCATAATTTAATGGGAGGTCATATATATGACCTCCAAGATCCAAAGGTGCATATCTAGCAGCCATAAGGCTAGGATGTGAAATTATACTGATAACAGGAGTTTGGACATCAGATGTCAGAGGTACTAAGACTGTTGTGATAGTAGTTGACAAAATAGGCTTTTGTACACCCACATAGGACAAAGGAGTATTTGAAGCAAATAAATCTGGGATCAAATAAGGAAAGAATGAATATCTTGTTGCAGCTTCCCGGAGTTACTAGAATTTGTGTACTAGTTTTTGAAAATAAGACCAAATCTAGAAATATTGTGGTAATAGCTCTAATTCTGAGATATAGGGACTAGGGGTAAAGGTATTTAGACCTGTTGGATCAAGAACAATATATGATAGAATACTGTTAGACTTATATCTGAGTAAATTAGTTTCAAATTTAATATCTAACACCAAATCTTTAAAAGCTTCAACCTTTGCAAGTAGAGAACAAAACCATTCTAAATAGTTTGTACCTGATTCCTTAGGAGCTTTTTTATTGAACAACTTTTGTGGGCTTGAAAAATCTTGGGTGGATTTGTATCAGGGTTGCTCCAAGTATAAACGAATGTAAGAGCCAAAACTTTGTCAATAAGAACACTTTAGACTATAGTGTGGAGTCGTCGAAGCAAACATCTTGCAACCAAACAGATACATAAATCTTTGTTTGCCCTCAGAGATCTAATCTTCAATAATGAAACCATTTGGGGAAAATATGCCTTATGTTCCATTACAGGAAAATTTTATCTCTTAGAGGAAACCCAGCTGTGGGAAAACATCTAAGGTGACCTATAACCTCTTTGAGGTTGAAAATTGGCCCTTCAACCCGGAGAGGGGTCTCTCCCTAAAAATCAACTACTCTAGGTCACTATAGTAGTAAGTTTCACAACTGAGTATGTGTCCAGATTTATCAAAAGATGAAATTTGTTTGGGATAGGTGAAAAATACTACCATTGGGAATGGAGTCTAACCCAATCAGGTACATAAAAACAAAACTTTGATGAGAAAAACACAAAATAATGGTAGTGAAAATTCCTTTCACTTTAACGAATTTGGAAAAATGAATGAGATCCGTGCAATAGTCAAGTAAACAACATTTATTAATTCCTAATAAAAGAAGAAAAAGGACCATAAAACATGAATCATGATTTCACTCTTTTTGTCAGACATGAGGAAGTATAAAATGAAGAAAAGACAGTCAGGGAATTATTATACGAGATTTTTTGTAACCCGCTCATGAAGAATTTTTTCATTAAAATCTTCTCAAAAATACACAAAGGATGATATATCTCAAATAAAATCGAACCCTTACTTCTTCTATTGCCTTTGCTTATATAGATCATACAATAATTGTAATATGTTTGTAGCTCCAAAAATAACTATAGTAATCCAGAAATAGAATAAATGTCCTAGGTACATGCATCAATATCTTTTAAATATATCTATAGGTCATAAAACTTACTGAAAAGTATGCTAAAAAAGAGGCGAAGAAAGTGTATCATGATCATGTTCTCTTTGTTGTAGATGAGCCTCATTAACCTCCAAAAATGGGTTATGTTTTGTTGTTGTCTTCTCGGTCATATTTGCAACAATATGATGATACCATCATTACCAGTCCTGTAGCTTCCCGAAACAATGGTTTTGTTGATATGTCGACTGCCAGTGCCCTTTCAAAACTATTTCTTTTCAGAAAGCATTGACAATTGAAATGTCAATGTTTTCTGTGAAAAATATGCTGACAATGGAAATGCCAACTCTACTTTGTATCTAAATGTTAACAAGTGTGTGATGAATCCAAAAACTCATTGTAGTAGTGACTTGATCAAAACTAAAAATTGGTCATCAACTTCTTAGCTGAGGGTGTTGGCCACCTCCAACAAAACATCCACCTTTTCCATTCTCTTCTGCTTACACTATTTGGTCTCCATAGGTATTTTCTTCTTAGTTTCCTTGTGCTTTGACATTTTAGAACCTGCAATCTTGCCTCTATTTATTATCAGGTCCCTTAATGGGACATTTTCCACATTTATTCCTTCCTTGGTGAGGTCATGATTTTTCTTTAATTCTATTTTCGACCCTAATTTATTTAAATGCCTGGTGTGAGGTTTCTTCCCTCCCTTGAACATCTGAGACAAATAGGGTTATGCTTAATCTTGGGGCTCGGTCTCAATTTATTTTCCCTTGGTCTATTATGGTGGGTGAGTTCTTGTAGGGGAAATATTAGTGGGTGGCTGTTCAGGGGGATTCACGGAATGAAGTAGATCTTCAGCAAGAGGGTTTTTGTTAGTAGGTTGGGTTTTCTTCAGTCTGGCACTTCTTCTGGCATACACCTTAGGGATTGCAAGTTGAGAGGATGAGGGCATATCTCTCTGTTCTTGACGTTGGGATTTAGTAGAAATGCCCTGAGTTGAGGTTTCTCCCAGATTTTTCTTACCAAGCTTAGTACCCTTTTGTCTCCCTCGTTTTGCCTTAGGGGGCTAAGGTTGAAACCCTCCCCAAAACAAGAAATGGCTCCAAAACCTGCGATCTTTGGCAAACTAGTTCTCAATTAACGATTTAATTAAATCATTATGGTAAACAAAATGAGGAGATGGGCCTGCCCTGGCCCAGAAATGAGTAGCCATGTGTTTAAGACTTTCTAACAAATAAAAACAAGGTTTCATTCTTACTTGTCCTGCTAGATGAGATAAGAAATGAAAGTGGTAAAGATTTAGCAAGTTAAAACACCCTTCACATGTGAAGTATCACTGAGTAATGCATAGAATTCCATGCCATTTATCCTCCATCCATGATCCTTGCACCCCTTTCTTCCAAATTTTTCTTTGAATTTTGTCTTCAGGAAAAATAGGACATCAATCCTAGCAAGGACATGGCTTTTGAAGACCCTTTCTCCATCCATCGACAATGTTGTAACTTTTGCAATCAATTAATCAGTGACCAAAAACGATAGTCCTCCTACCTCCACCCACTGTTTGTCAAACCCCTGGGCGAATGCTCGAGCTACGATAACATGGTAGTCAATGCACTGGTGGAAAAAATCCTACCACCCAACTTGTTGAAATTGTTGTTGGATGTCTAGATAAATCTCCAGAAGATCAGGGCCTTTGGGTTCATTTTGGTTTAGCTTGCTGCTCCTCCCCATTTTCCTAAGATTTGGTGATGACACAAACAAGAAACTGAGATCAACTGTTGTATTCTCGCTGATAAAATTGAAACAGACTGCCCTCTAGCGCTCAAACTAACACAACTTTGTGAATGACAAAGGTGAAAATACCATACGGTAAAAATAATGAGAGATTTTTAAAACTGACTAACTGGTTGATAGGTGAAAAGATTATTCTGAACCTTTGATAATTACTAACTCACATCATATTCTTTGGCAAAGAAAATTTTAATTTTCAATACATACCTTTCACCTCCAAGTAAATCGTGGCGTGACTAAGCAATAATTATCATATCGCTAATGTGGAATGTGTCAGCTCGTTGTAAAAAATCAAAATTTAAATTTATTTTTGATGTGTATATTCCTGCTATCAACCAATTCATGATAACACTGACACTCTCGTTGTCAACGCATTCCCGTTAATCATTTTTCTAAGACTAATAAATGTTAATAACCGCATTATCGACATTTCACTGTTAGTTACAAATTGTTTTTGTTGACACTGGAATTTTCAATGTTTTAGAAAAACAAAATTCAAACTCAAACTAAAAAGTGATAATAGGACTATACCTTGAGGCATGTTGTCCTTAAAACAAATTTATGATTGGAAATAATAATGCAAAATAAAGTTGGGGCCTAAGATTTTATTGTAATATGTTAGAGTGTCTTGTTGAGAGTGAGAGGGCTTGAAGGTTCTCCTCTATTTGAAGGGACTTTTATTCCCTCTGGAGAAAATATAGAATACTAGTTACCCATGTGTGATAAAGATAAAAGTCTAATCTAGGGAGTTTTAGTCTTAAGTGAGCAAGGGGAAGTTCTTTAGTTGAGTGAAGTTGAGTATTTTTCCATATGCCAACTTTTTATCCTCTTTTGGGAGACGCTTCACTAGAGGCAATGTCCGTGAGAGGATGTTTCAGATTGGAGAAGACTTATGATCTTCAAGATCCTTCGGGTGTAGTGTCAGCCATGTTGGAAGCAATTTTCAAGCCTTGAAACAAGCCTACAACCTTTATCAAAGTTGTATACGTTTAGGGATTAAACTTAATAATTTTGGGGGTTGACACCTTTGGCTTGGCCCTAATCACATGATCATTAGAGGGCCATGAACTAGAGCTATATGTAAATGGGGTTACCAGAATGTTGGGCCATCAACATTAGTGTATCAGACTATTAGTCGCTAGGGGCCATAAGAGGTCAAATGATGCGGTCCCATATCGCAAACTTGATGTTAACAATTCCCGATGAGAACATAAATTAAAGAATATGTTTCTATACCATGCCATCCCTCATTAACTAATAAATTGTTTTTCAAATAACTTGGAGGTTTGAGTCATTTGGGCCAATCCTTATCCTTAGCCCCTGGTCATATGGGTAATGAAAACTGAGACTGGGAGTTTAGCCCAAATAGGTCGACAAGTAATCAAATATCTAATGTTAGCCTTCAAACTTTTAGTGGTTGGATAATATCTTGGATTTGGTCAAGTTGTTCCCCTAATGCTAACAAAACCTGCATTTATAACATGTGACAGGGTGATTGGGTGTTGTCATTTGATATATTAATGATCAAATTATTGGGTGATTAGGTGTCTGTCAAAGTTGAACCCTTGTGAAATTTTGATACTAATGATCATCAACAAGTTCATTAATTGATGAGAACTTTCTTATTAGTAGGAATTTATTGTCAGACATTAGCCTTTCTACTTTTGGTGGTCAGGGAGTACCATGGAGTTAATAGATCAACTATATGAATAGTAGGTGATTAGGTATCTATCAAAGTTGAAACCTTGTGAACTTTCGATATTATATTCATCAAGAAATTCTTTAGTTGATGAGAACTTTCCTATTAGTAGGAATTTATTGTCAATCATTAGCCTCTAGAATTTCAGTCATCGGGGAGTATCATGGAGTTGATAGATCAACGATCATAGTATTGGGTGGTTAGGTGTATGTCATTCGATAGATTAATGATGAAAGTATTGGGTGATTAGGTGTATGTAAAATTTTAACCCTTGTGAAATTTCAATACTAATGATCATCAACAAGTTCATTAGTTGATGAGAACTTTCCTATTAGTAGGAATTTATTGTCAGGCATTAGCCTTCAAATTTTTGGTGGCCGAGGAGTATCATGGAGTTGATTGGTCCAATCCACCAATGTTAATGAACCTGTGTTTCCATTGAGTAATGGGATGATTAAGCTTTGTCATTTGATGGATCAAGGATAAGAGTATTAATAGATCGAGTTCCTATTAATATCAAACCCTTGTGAATTCCAAATACTAATAGGAACCAATGAGTCTGTCAATTGAAAAGAATTTTCCTCTTAGTAGGAGTCCATCATTGGGTGTTGGGCACCTAGTTGTTGGGAGGTTGGAGCATTTTGTATTGGGTTGATTCCCCAATACTAAAGGGATCCAAAACCTTATATGTTTTCATAGAAACACTTTTCATTACTATATGATGCTACAACACAAGGTGTTATATTTTGAGTGTTGAAGAAAATGAGGTAAGGGTTTCAAGGGTTCCTCTCGAAATTGCCAAGACCAATAAGGAAAAATATGTTCCACCTTAGTTAACATGGAAACGTTGGCCACATAATCACGAAATGGAATTACACTAAAATTACATGTGGGTATTAGAGGTACCACGTGTTGACTGCATGAAAGTGTTACAATGGCCACATGGAATTAGGAGGTCAATTTTTTAAGTGGGCATAACTTGGCGCCTATAGCTAAAAGTGATGGTGATGTTAGATATTACATTTGAGGAATTTGGAGAAGAGATATTTTATATCCCCACCTCCATAATTTAACAATAGAGGTCAGGTATCAAATATGCTACAACCCTAATGAAGAATTAGTTAGATGGGTATGTTGCAATTTCAAAAACTATTGTTAGATAGACATGTGAATGAATGTCATGTTGTGCATATTTTCACATTTTAATTGGTATCAAAGTCATTTTTCATGGTAACCTAAATAATATGGGGATTTAGGTGCATTACATAGTGATGTCATAGATATGTTCCAACATTTAACTTGTATTGGCAAAAGACCAACAAAAATTTGACAAATTTGCTACTACAGATTTTTGATGCGTATCAAATTTCAAGAAATTTGTGTGAATGGAGTAAAATCCCAAAAATTTTGAACAAATTCCTACTGAATTTGTGCTTAAAATAATTGAGAAGATGACTTACGTCATAGATATGGATGTGGCATAGTTGAATTTCGCCTAGAAGATCAAATTTCGTCAATTTATGCAGACTATAAAATTTTGAAATTAGAGAGTTAATATTAATTTGAAGTTTCAATTGAACGGATGAGATTAAACAAAGGAATTTTAAGGTTCAATTGAAAAGGATTAATTACTAAGTTTCCAATGAAATAAATGAGTCAATAGATGAAGAAGAAATTTGGATTTTGGGGAAATTAATAAAGGAGTAACTGACTATTTAAAAATTGCTCATGTGTACGCTCGGTGAAATCACCAATGGGGACCTTTAGCGAAATCACTAATAAGCTAATGAATACTTTTGGTGAAATTTTTAATGGGTCAATGGAGACTTTTGGCAAAATCATCCATGGGTTAATGAAGAGTTAAGACCTTTGACGAAAATCACTAATTAAGGGTTTTTGTGAAATAATTGATGGGCCAATGAAGACCTTCAGTAGAAATCATTGATTAAGAGTTTTAGTGAAATCATCAACGGGATAATGAAGGATCATGTCAATGCCCGATGACCTCTCCTTTTAAGTGTTCAACATGGTTGTTTCTTAACTATACAAACAATGATGTGGCAGAGTACACATGGAAATATAGATGGTGATGAGGTGGTGATACGGTTGTGAGTGTCATACCCACATAGAAAGGAAAAAGGGGTGATGTGACAATATAGATTATGACAAGGATAGGACATGTGTCGATTGGGTGACACTTCACAAAGAAATTCCACTAATGTTAGTTGTTAAGGACGAGGTCCACGAATGCCAAAGCTTGGAAAAGGGTGTTTTCTTTGGTCTCCCAGATTACTAGCCTAAGCCCAAACACCATTAGCCTTCAACGATCATGGAAGATAGTTGACATAATTCCTCCATAGGTTTATCCAATGCATGACCATTTGGGGTTGAAAACAAGAGTGATAACAACATTGTTTTGGAAACCACTAATGAAATTTGTTTACGTCAATCACCATTGGAGGAAATGGGTGATCACCAATAATAGTTTTATTTGACTTATCTTTAGGGTTGATAACATGGTTGAATTAAGGTTTGACAGGTGGAAATCTATGTTACATAAATGGATTCCATATAATATAGATTTCCATGACAACAATCAAGTAAGGTAGTTTATTACCATTTTCATCTATTTTTCTAGGTCCTAAGCTTCAAGAGTTATTTTAATGCCCTAAACAACATTTTTTAGGCCTTTTTAGAACTTGGATATACCTTTGGAATACATATGCTTTTCTATTTAATGATACAACTGAAAAACTTATTTCTAATGAGATAATCTAAGAACAAAATAGAGTTGATATGAAAAAGTCACACCTGAAACAATATAAGAAGAAGGATAAGGTACTAATTTACTTTCAAGGGGAATAACTCCTTTCTTAGAGCTCATAATGAGGCATAGAAGTAGTCATTGGAAATTTATTGAACAAGTGAATCCATTTATGGGATCAAAATTAAAAGCTATTCTTCCAAATCCTTTAGAAATTAGTAGAAAAATGCTTACATAATTATGGGGGGAATTGTGCCATAACTTTTAGCTTGCAACTTAGATTTTGGGAAAATGAGTAGTCAGTGGAAATATTGAGAAGAAAAAAATTTAGTTATAAACCCATAATTTTGATTTGAGCAGCAGAAATTTATAGAAGAAAAAAGAATCATTTGTAGTCGTAAGAAACAAAAGTGACAAAAGTGGTTTATTTAGAGAGTTGTAACTCTTAGTGTATAAATCATAATAAATCATGCGTACAATCATTGGAGAGCTAAGTTAGAGGAGAATATGTTTAAAAAATCATGTTATTTTAGTGCATCCATAATCATCATGAGTTTAGATGAAGAATAACCTACAACCTAATTAATGAATTGTTTTCTAATAAACATAACTCCAATAGTATTTGTTGAATCAAATTTTGTGGAATTAAAAGTATAGGAAGAAAGGTACTTGTTCAAAAATTAGGACTAGAGAGACAAAGGAGGAAAAGGGATCTTACAACCACATGGATGAAATTAGAAGGCTAAAATTAGCCTCGGAAATGTAGAAACAAAGTCTTATGGACATAGGAGTAGAGTGGAGCTTGTAGTGTTGGATGAGAGAATGAAGAGCTTAGAGAAGTAAGTGAAGAGATATAGAGTGGATAATGAAATTTTATAAGATCTCAAGAGAAATAGAATCAAATTAGCACTTAGTTGCTACATAGTTTGAAAAATATGCAGATTAAAATTCACAAGGATTCCATTACTAGACATGTAGGTAGTGTAGGACATGCAACATATCACATATTTCAAGAAAGTAGGTACTAGGCACTCAAGGAGTGTTAGTGAACACGATCATTCACCTATATATTCACCTAAAAGAGCTCATATATTATTAGGATCAAAGAAAATCCCAAGATTTTCGCCCATGAGACATCAAATAAGGAAGATTAAGTTGGATTGCTTGCAAGGGGAGCTCATAAAACTTATGCCACCTCAACATTTGATGGACAACATAGAAAGGGTGAAGATGTTGAAGCATGATTTTTTGGAATAAGAAATAATTTCTAGCTTCATAGCTACTCATCAAATATTGATATAAGGATTTCCATTTATCATCTATAGGGAAGTACTTCCATATGGTGGGACCAACTGAAGTAGGTCAAGCATATTGATGAGGAGGGAATTTCTTGGAAGAATTTCAAGAAGTACTTTTAGAAGTAATACATGTCATTGCCTTACTATTACAACAACAAGAAATAATTTTTCGTACGATATAAAATTCCTAAAGATTTTTCAGTAGGTGGATTTCATCAAATATGAAAAGGTCAAAACTCAGAAGTTTTGAGTGGGATACATCCATTCTACAAGGATCAAACACAATTTAATGTGTTAAGGATTCAAGAAGAAACCTTAAAGAAGGAAAGGTATTTGTATAATAATAATAAAGGAAAATAAACTTTTCAAAAATCTTGGGATGATATGAAGAAAGGAAACATGGATTAAAAGAAGAAATAATTCAAACTAGTATTCTTATGCCACAACTCTAAAGATTATTAGTAGTGACAACTAGAAAAAAATCAATTCAATATGGCAAATTCATTAGGGAAAAAATCGAGACAACAATCCATAAAGTGTTATGGATGTGAGCAACACTACATGTATAAAGATTGTCCTCACAGAGGAGAAAGAGTAAGGATTGTACACAACACCTAGGAATTTGATACCATGGAGATGTGGGTGGAAGTACGCAAAGAATTTATGTAGCCTTAGACAACAAGTTGTTGAGCAAGCTAGCAGTTAATGTAAATTATAGTAATTTTTGTCAAGTGATTAAAAATTCTAGGGTAACTTGTTGATGTTGTTATTGTATGCGTGTTGTGTTTGTTAACTACTTGATATATAACTTAGTAACCTATCTTTGAATTCATTTTGTCTACAAGTAATGAATTTCATAAGAACACGAAATGTGCTTGGTTTGACAACCCTCTTATAGATATTTATAGTGGTATATGGAGCTTGATAAAAATCCTAAGGAATGAGGAGAAAAATCCTTTTGAAGTAAATGCAATGTTAGTAGGAAGAAATAGTTTCAAGAAATGCGGGAATCCAAGTCATTTGGGGTGCAACCAATTGGAATTTAGAAGAAACAAGTGGACGCCAGATTCATTTAGAAATTCAAGGCATCTAGAATCATCTAGGCATTTGGAATATCCACAGTGAAGACAATTGATTTGTGGATGAAATCGCTAGATACCAGATCAGTTAGATTTATCTGAGCATCTAGAATCATCCAGGATGCACCAAGTCTTCTAGACATTCTAGCCTATAGAGGTGCATTTACTAGTCACATAGTTGGAAAAACTAGATACTATATCAACTGTATTTATTCTAGGCTTCAAGGCCATGTGGGCCTCCTAGAGGTGTAAAAGGAAATACAACGAAAAAGACCAGATGTTAGATTTTCCATAATTGAACCGAAGTGGACCCCAACACGACATGGTAGCACATGTGGAGACAAGTGGCAACGATGGAGAGATGACATGGCTCAAAGTGATGACATGGCACTCAATGGTCATGACATGTTGCAAGTGTATTTGGACTTTTTGGGTGGCCAAGTGGCCCTTTTTGAATGACATGTGGTGACGACGTGACATGACACATGGCAGAGGGATGATGTGGTAGATGAGGCGGAAGTGACTTGGCAAGTGAAGTGGCAAAGCCTTGGGATTCACACCAAGGAATGGTTTTGTGAGCCTCTTTAGTGTTAAAAAAGTTTGACCATGGAGGTGAACTAGAAGTTGGAGCTCTAGCGACATGTGATGATCGACGAACAATATATTTCCTAGCAGATAATGTTTTTTCTATCATGATGGTTTAGTTAGTGTTGAATCCCAGGCAATGAGTAGCCAATGATGAGAAACAAAGCGACAAGAAGTATTCAAAGGTAGACATACAAAGACTAGAGAATTCCAGTTGTTGTATATGACAAGAGAGAGATCACATACCCCCCTCGGTAAAGCTTAGAAAGACAGGAGGCCCTATAGTGAGCTCTTTGTCTTTAGATATGACCAACTCACAAAATCAATTTGGTGCACTTGGAAAAGGTAGGGGTCATTTAATCACCTATGTGACAAATCGTAGACCCCCCGCTGATTTGTTAATTGTTAGATGTATTGGGGGTCTCGCAGTGACAAATCAACTAATGACTGAGATCAAAGAAATTGGTGCACCCACATATGTGTTGAATGTTTAAAAATTTGGTGAACTGCTTTGGTCCGGGGCTAAGCGCTTTTTGCTCCGAACAAAAATTTGGTGTTTGGGCACCAAAATATAGTTAAGAGATTAAAGGTTGCTTGAAAGGAAAAATTAAAGGTGAAACATCTACAAAAAAAAGGAAATCAGACGACAATAAGGTAAAGAAATCTAAACTTTGATTCTACAAAATGCAATTCAAATCATTAAAGATGAATGAGGATGAGGACATCGCCAAATTTTTCCTTCACATGGATGAAATAGTCAACACCATAAGAGGGCTTGATGAACCTATGGGTGATTCCTTTGTAGTTCAAAAGGTGTTGATATCTCTTCCTACCAAATTCAAGGCCAAAGTATCAACCATTGAGGAGATGCAAGATCTTAACACATTAGCATTGGACCAATTGCATGGAAAACTAACAATCTATGGAATGTGAACCGAAAAGGAGGCAACCTTAAAAGCTAATGAGAAGGGAAAAGAAGATAAATAAGACTTGAGCTATGGATGTGATGAAGAAGAGGCAAATTTTTTCATAATAATGAAGAGAGCATCTAGGAATTACAAAGGTAAATTATACTTCATTTGATTTAATTATGGAGAAGGAGGTCATTATGTACCTAAATGTCCACATAAGGAAGAAAATAATGAATATGATCATAAGGAGAAGGATATATATAGGAAAGTAAATAAGGAAAATAAATCTAGTAGAAGAGTTTGTATACCTAAGAAGAGAAAAATTCCTTAGAAGATGAAGATAATGAATCCTCTAATGAATAAAGAATAAAAGACTTCATGCTCATGGCCTTAGAAACTCTAGATGAAGGACAAGTTGAGTTTGATGAAGAAGTGGTTGAAGTAGATATGGTAGGTGAACTAATCAATGCCTTAGAAGAAATTCAAAGGCTCAGGTAAAAGAATAAGGTAGAAAAGGATGCTGCTAAAATTTGAAAATGATAAGGATTACTTTGAATATTCATCACTTCTTCTTCTAAAAGTTAAGTTGGAAGAAGCAAATCAACTTGAAGACACTTTATTACAATAGTTGAAAGAGAAGGGAAAAGAGAGTGAAAAGCTAGAAGAATAAATATACTCTCTTAGAAAGGAATTTGAGAAACAAAAGACTCAACTGAACCAAGGCTCAGACCTTAGAAAGGATATAACAAATTAGATGAGATCCTGGGTATTCAAAGGTCTACTCTTATGAAAACTAGTCTAGGCTATGAAGGATAATCATGCATGAAGAAAATTGAAGACAAAGAACCAATCAACTTTGTTGAAGCATTCAAAGGAAAAAACAACAATGCATCCAAAGGAAATGAAAATATTTAGAAATAAAAAAAGAAAGGTTATAATAGAAATTCAAACAACCACAAAGATCAAGTGAGAAGTCAACAAAGATCACATTTCCCTCAAAGAGGAATCCATAAAAAATTAATAAATCATATCTTCAAATCCAAATGGCTCCCAAGTACTAAAATATATTCCATGGTTATTTTTATGCATGTACAAATTATGGACACAAAGTTATAAATTGTAGAGATTATCTTGGAAATAATCAAATAAGAAATGAAATAAATAATCCTATCAATCAAGCAAAGGTAGCAGATTTGTAAATTCATAAAGGATTATAATAATCTTAGGGAAAACAATCATTTTGCTCCTTTGTTTGATGATATTGAATGTTATAATTTTCGTAAATATGAACATAAGGAAATTGAGTGTAGAACCAAAAAATTCAAATCAGCTCCTCCAATAAATCAAACTCAAGAGGGACCTGAAACATAGAAGAAGAGAAAGGAAGAAAATAATGAAGAGTGTGGCATTGTCTTATATGAACAAAATCAAGGCATCCATTGGTATGTAGATAGTGGAAGTTCCAAGCATATGATTGGTGATAGGAATAAATTCTTTTCATTAACAGAAGGCAAGGTATCCAATGTTACTTTCAACAAAGATGCTCTAAGAAAGATCATCGGAAAAGGCATAATGAACTTAGTAAATGGAAGAGACCAAGATAAGAATGTTCCTTTTGTAGATGGACTCAAGAACAACTTGTTGAGTATGATATAATTGTGTGACCAAGGGTATGATGTCATATTTCACTCCCAGTTTTGTGAAATAAAAACATCAAACATAAGAGAAGTAGTGGCTAAAGATACAAGAACATAAAGTAATGTATACATATTAAATGAAGAAATTAAAAAAATTGTTTGAGGAAGTATGATGAGAGTTGGTTATGGCACCTAATATTGGGACTTGTGAACTTTGACCATATTGAAGCCAAGCAATACGATCTGTAAATCTTGTCAAGTTGGAAAGAAAGTTTGAGTGCCCTTAAAGACCAATGAAAACACAACTACTAGAACCTTACAACTAGTTTATATAGAATTCTATGGGCCTTCAAGGATTGAGACTCTAAGTGGTGAATGATACTTTATGGCAATCATCGTTTATTATAGAGGGCTTATGTGGGTTGAATTTTCAAGGGAGAAGTATGAAGCATTAAAAAAGTTCATAATATTCAAAGCCATGGCTAAAAACCAAACTTACTGCAAATTAAAATGTCTAAATAAATCTCACTTCATGCCAAACAATGACAAGATTCCCTATGTACTATGGTATGGAAAACCAACCACAATAAAGAACTTCAAAGTCTTTGGTAGCACGTGCTACATCAAGAATAATGATGACAATCTTGGTAAGTTCAATGCAAGGGTCGATGAAGGAATATTTTTAGGGTATTCAACTATGAGAAAAGGTTATTGATGTTACAATAAAACATTACACAAAATAATTGATATCATTGATGCGAAATTGGGACAAGATATATCAACCTACCTAATAAAACAACAATGAAGATGGATTTGAACAACGTGAAGAATCAAGAGAAGAAGAAAATGATTATGAAATAGAGTGCATTCATCCAAAAACCCCCTCACGGTATGTACAAAATCATCACCCTTCAAATCAAATAGTTGGTAATAAGGAAGGACGAGTTAAAACTTGAAGAAGATTAATGAATACCTTTAGTAAAGCACATATTGTTACGTTTTCCATGATTGAACCAATTTTTTTTCTAGGGCAAGCCAAGATGAGCATTAGATAAAATCTTTGAATGAGGAATTAGGTCAGATTAAGAAAAATCATACTTGAGAATTGGTTTCAAGACCATTAAATAAAAAGCGTCATTGACACAAAATGGGTCTTTAGGAACAAATTAAATGAGGATGGACAAGTTGTGAGAAATAATTCCATATTAGCATGTAAAGGCTATGCTCATATTGAACGAATTTATTTTGATGAAACTTTTTCTCCTGTAGAAAGATTAGAGGTAATGAGAATGTTTTTAGTGTTTGCTTGTCACAAGAATTTCAACATTTACCAAATGGATGTAAAACCAACATTCTTGAATGATGAGCTTGAAGAAGAGGCTTATATTGAATAACTTGAAGGTTTTCAACTGTCAGAAAATCTTGAGGTATTGTGTAGGATGAAAAAGGAATTGTATGGACTAAAACAAGCACCCAGGGCATGGTATTCAAGATTAGTGTTTTGCAACCATATCAAAAAATAGAAGAAGAGATAGACCAATGACTTCAAAATTAGCCCCTTCGGGGCAGAAACATCCTTTATGTTACACAAATGAACAATTATTAGATGATTCAAATGACAAAACCTCCTTTCTATATATAGGAGTCTACGGGGTCATAATATAATCAGAGCCGACATAAAAATAATAATGTAAGGGCACAATAATAATAATAGTGGCCTTCTATGGGGCACAATAATAAAAATATGGGGACTACATGGGCACAACAATAATAATAAGGGGGCTACACTGACAATAAAAATGAGGGAATACATAGTACTATAGGGACCTAACATGCATGCAACATGGAAAACTAGGTGCACTCAGAAAGATGCAGGAAGCTCCAATTTGTATGCCATAGTACCAATATTTTGCAACACCTTGTAAGGACCATAATACTTTGGTGATAATTTATTATCCTTCTTAGAATGCTTGAGGGACATTTTTCTGTATGGTGGTAGATGTAAAGATACCTAGTTAGTGACATCAAAAATTATTTTGTTGTGATGTTGATCTGCATTAGGGGAATTTTGAGGTCTAAAATGGGCCTCCTAAGAAAAATGTACAACGAAAATAAACTTTATAATAACCAATAGGATTCAAGATGATGATGTCTACCATGGGGGATGATTCACCATTTTTGGAGTAAAAAAGTAAAAAGATTAAAAAGTAATAAAATAATAAAACTACTTTTTGAACTCGTATTTTCAACTCATCTCCAAAAGGTTTTACTCAAATTTCAAGTGGGAATACTCCTTGGATGAAAAATTTAATTCCCCATCCAATGAGTACCCATGTTGCATACTTTTGATGGACTCTATTACAAGAAAAATGAGAAATACATGAAAAAACGTGATTGCAATCATGTTTTTCATGCATTTCTCATTTTTCATGTAGCAGGGTAGATAGAAAGTATGCAACATGGGTACCCCTTAGATGAAGAATCAAATTTTGAATCCAATGAGTGTTGCCACTCGGAATTTGAGTAAACCCATAAGGAGATAAGTTTAAAATGAGAGTTGAAAAAGTAGTTTTTTCTTTTTCCCTCTAAAATTTGATGATGTAATCTAATCTTATTTTATTATTTTATAATTTCCTTAGGAGGCCCATTTTAGACCTCAAAACTCCCCTAATGGTCTATTGTTTCATTCTATTTTGTGCCAAAGTGAGGTTGTCCTTTAAGGGTTGGGAGAACTTGTTGTTGATACTTGATATGATCTTCCAATGCTTGAACCTTAGAATGATTGTTCAAGACTTTTTGAAGATCTAGAGAAATAGATGATTTCAATGTTTTAACCTTTAGTGAACATAATTGTAGCATTATGCCCCATTCTTTTTTCCTTAGAATATTTTTCAGTCCATTAGAGTTGATTATCTTTCCTGGTTTCTTTGTGATACCCCTTAATTCAACTTCCTTTCCTTCCCAAAAAAATCAAGAAAAGTTCTTGAAAATTAAAAGCTATCATACCCAAAGATTGCAACCATTGAACTCCTAGTACAACATCAACACCACCCATTGGAATGGAAAGCATCAGACTATTCAATACATATTCTCCCATGGATAACTTGATATTATGGCAACTTCTAGAGAAACTTTTGGTTCCTCCATTTGCAACTATCACTTGGTACTCTGGTGCTAGATATATGAAGCAATTCAATTCCTTGGCTATATTACAATGAATAAAATTATGGGCACTACTCGAATCAATAAACATTGTTACCTTTTTCTTCTTGATATGTCCTTCTATATTAAGAGTTTGAGGAGTGGTACTTCTTACCAATGCATTACAAGATATGGTCGGATTCATTTCTTCCTTCTCCGAGGTCGGTTCCTGGTGTGTATCCCCTTTTTTGACATTTCTTGTTTCTTTTATTTATCATCTTCACAATATATGTAAATTAATTTCTTCTAAGCACACTTATGTCATTTAGTGTATTTTCTATCACAACTGTAACAAAGCTCTTTTTCTCCTTTTTCTTCCAATTGTTGTGGTTTCAACCTTGTAGGTTGTGGAAGGCTAGGAGCAAAAAACACTTCCATATTTATAGTTGTGAGTGGTAGGCTTCCTTGTTGCCATAATTTTGCTTTCAATTTTTCTTGCCAACTTGAATGTCTTTTCCAATGAATCAGGTTCCCAAAGGCAAACCTCATGTTGGATGTTATCCTTTAAAGCTCCTAGGAATACATCAATCCTATGCTCTTATGGAATACCATTTACCCTTGTATTCAATTTTTGGAAGTCCTCAATTTGCTCCACCATTGAACCCTTTTGTTTGAGATTTAGCAATTGGCTAAAGAAGGTGTTTTTATTTGTATCCTCATAATGTACTATCATTTCCTCCATAAAAATTGACCAAGTGACAATTTTTTATGGGAGAAAAGCCATCAATACCATACAAAATGATTAGGTTCCAAATATAAAGTTGCAATGAGTACCTTTTGTGTGTTTTTCACATTATGGAGATCAAAATATTGCTCCATCTATAGTATCCATGTTATGGGAACCTTGCCATCAAAATTCCTCATGACGATCTTTGGAATGTAGTGGGTCTTCAATCAAATGTTAGTGTCTATGAAATCATGATTAAAATTTCTTTTTGCCTCATCATGAGTTTCCTCTACTACCTTTTCGACATTAGGAAGCATTTCATGTAGCGTAGCAACTTTGTCAAACATTACTTCAAATCTTCCTTGTTTCCTTTAAGTTTTCTTCTATACCATTGATCTTAGCTTCCATGCCATTCTTCAAACCATCAATCTTAGCTTCCATGCCATTCTTTAAACCACCCATCTTAACTTCTCTTACTTTTTGTGAGAGCGAAATTTGTTGCACTTGGTCTCGTAATTTTGATATATCATGTTGCATTTCTTCTTCCTCTGCTTGTGTCATAGTAGAGCTTTCAGGTTTCTTACTAGGTGTTTCCATTTTATTTCTTCAGGGCATCAATTAATGATAATTATGCATCACTATTCCCTTTAAATCACTTCAAACCAATTTCTCAAACAAAACTTATGTAAAATTTAAAAAGCTACACACCATTTTTTCGCTTTGTAGGAGCTTGATATTGAATCTGTTGTATATCTATAATTTCAAATCTCCAAGATTCAAAATTGCATCCTGTGGTATCCCTCTAAGTCCTATTTCTAACCCCACAAGTTAGACCAATATTAGATTCTTTAGGAAAGAGTTATGCCCGATCTCCCATGATAACCTGATTATATATTGGTTTAGTAGATTGAACTTGTACAAAATTTGATGTGTCACAGTTTTGACCTTCGACCCTGAAATTGATACCCAAAAAACTACAGTCCATTCTATTTATGTCATTTTTTACAAAATTCAAATACGATGTTCAGAGAGAATGTTATGACATTTTTTTCCTGGGTCACTTCTTTGAGATGGAATTCTGGAGCTTGCAAAAACCCTAACTTCCTCAACTCATACCTCTGAAAATATAGCGAGACAAGATCTGAAATTCGGATAGGAAGTTCATCAATATTTTGGCTGCACGTGGTTTTGATTTAAGTTATAGCAAAAGTTCCACAATGACTGGATTTAAGTAATGAAACCCTAGAATACAAAGCTCTGATACCAAATGTTATGCAACCAATTCACAAAATAAAATAAGAGATAGACCAATGACTTCAAAATTAGCCTCTTCGATGGTGAAACCTCCTTTACATTACACAAACGAACAATTCTTGGATGATTCAAATGACAAAATCTCCTTTCTATTTATAGGAGTCTAAGGGGTCATAATATAATCACAGTCGACATAACAATGATAATGTAAGGGCACAACAATAACAATAGTGGGATTCTATGTGGCATAATAATAACAATATAGGGACTACATGGGCATAAAAATAACAATAATAGGGCTATACTAACAATAACAATGAGGGAATACACTAGTATTATATGGACCTAACAATTAGGCAGACACCTACAACAATAAGGAATTAAAAGGGGAGTAGTTGATGGTAATATGTATATCAAATTTTAAAATTATAATATTTTATTTATTGCTTTTTATCTTGATGGCATCGTTTTTGATAGTGATGCATATTTACTTATAAAAAAAAAAAAAAAAAAAAAAAAAAAAAAAAAAAAAAAACCTAATATGCATGTTTTAATTTGATATGTCTATGCTTTGGGATTTTCACTTTTCCTTGGGTTGTAGATTACACAATCATCAAAAGCTATATTCATCTCCCAAAGCAAGCACCTCAAAGAAATGTTGAAGAGTTTGGAATGGAATAATGCTTACTTGTTGGTACTCCTATGTTCACAAGATGTAAGCTTAACAAAGATGATGAGTCTCCAAAGGTAAATCAAACAATGTATAGATCAATAATTCACAACCTTTTTTAACTAATTTTCTCACGACCAGACATTATGCAAGTTGTTCGTGTCGTTTCAAGGTGTAAATAATCCCCTAAACAAAGTAATCTCTTAGCTTCTTAGCTTCCAAGAGGATTTTTAGATATTTGAGAGCCAATGGACTATGGTATATCATATTCAAATGGTCAAAGTTTCTCATTAACTACATACATAGAGGTTAATTGATTTGGACGTGTAGATGATAGGAAAAGCACAAGTGGTGGTGCTTTCTTTCTCGCAAATTTCTTATTGGCATGGTTAAGAAAAAAAAAAACCTCTATCTTTGTTACAAATGTTGAAGTCGACTACATAGTATCTCCAACAAGTTGAACTCAATGTTTTTGGGTGAAGCAAACATTACAAGACATGAAGGTAACTTATGATGAACCCATTCGCATTATATGTGATAACACATGCACTATTAATGTATCCAAGAATCATGTTCTTCATTAAAAAACCAATCATATCCCCATAAAGTACCATTTTATTAGAGAACACGTGGTTAATCAATTTGAGAATTTGCAGTATATCTCAATAAAGGAACAACTTGTTCATATTTCACATAGCTTGTTTCACGAGAACGTTTTGAGTGTTTAAGAAAAAAGTTGGAAGTGATGTCTCACTCTTCTCTTCATTATATTTATTCACAAGCAAAGAGGGTAGTTGTCCAAATATGTCCAAGAATGGTTGTAATATTAGAGAAGATAAAAGAGACCAAGCTCAGGGGGGAGTTTTTAGATCAACAAGAGTAGTATAATTTTAGGGGGAGCATAGTCCAAATTCAAGGACATTGACATGGTGATCTTACATTAATATCAGTTGATTTCAGTAAAAAGGGGAGAATAATTAGTATCATATTATATCCTTTTAGGAAGAGTACCTAGGCCCCTTTTTCCATTGATGTCAAAGGGGGAGAGTGAGCAAACATTAGAGATAAAAAATGTATAGAGATATTGAAGATTGAGAATTGAGAGTGATCAGTCATTGACACTTCAAAAACAAACGGGGAGAGTAAGTAGACAATGGAAACTTCTTCAGTTTGACAAAGGACGTGTTTCCATCAATGACCATCAATTTTCAATGGTGTTTCCATTAACGCTAAAGGGGGCTATTGTTAAGCAAGTTGTCAGTTGATTTCATTGATGTCAAGTCTATTCATTTATGTCAAGTGATGAAAAATTCAAGGGGAGCTTATTGATGTCGTTATTGATGTATTTTGTGTTTTCTAACTGATTGATGTATAGCCTAGTAACCTATCTTTGAAGGAAGTTTTTCTGTAGGTAACAACTTCAAAAGAACATGAAAATTTCTTGGTTGGAAAACACTCTCAGAGATACTTACAATGGCACATGGCACTTGGTCGAAATATTATGGAATGAGGAGAAAAATCCTTTGAAGTAGAGGCAGTGTTAGCACACATAAATGGTTTCAAGAAAGCTGGGCATCTGGTTCAATCGACGTGCAACGAGTTTCTATTTAGCAGAAATGGGAAAATTCCAAATTACTCTAGACATATAGGGCATCCAGACTCATCTAAGCATTTAGAACATATAGGGTGCAGAAGGTTGATGTGTGGCTAAAACAATCTAATATTGGATCAACCATATTTATTCACATATATAGACTCATTCGAGATGCACTAAGTGATATGGAAAATTGGACCTTTGAATGTGCATTCACCAATCACACAACTAGAATAATCATATATGGAAACAATAGAATTTATCTGGGCTTCAAGGCCATCCAGGAAATCGTGCCTCATGGAGGTGTAATAGGAAAGACACAAACAAAAATGTCATATGCAATATTTTCCAGCACCAAACCAAAGTGGAACCCAACATGACATTGCAAAACATGTCGAGATAGGTGGTAGTGACAAAGATATTACATGGCTCAAGGTGTTGACATGGCACTTGATGGTTGTGATATGTGGCAGATGGATTTGGTATTTTTTGGCAACCAAGTGGAATTTTTTCAAATGGCGCATGGTAGTGATGTCGCGTGACACATGGAAGAGAGATAACATGGCAAATGCGGTGGCAATGAATTGGAAGGTAAAGTGGCAGAGCCTCAAGTTTCACACCAGGGAGTGGTTTTGTAATCCTTCACATTATTAAAAAAGTTTGGATGTGTAGGCGAACTGGAAGTTGGAGCTCTAGTGGAAAGTGGTGGTTGATAGATATCAAAGTCCCTAGCAAATAACAGTTTTGTTTATTAGGATGGTTAGTTAGCATTGAAGCCTAGGTGATGAGCAACTAGTGAAGAGTGGCAGAGCAACAAGTGACAAACTAAGGCTAACAAATGGAGACTGGAGAATGTGAATTTCTTATATGGAAAATGACAGATAACATACCCTCCCCCTTGGTAAATATTGGAAAGGTAGGGAGCTTGAAGTGAGCTCTTTGTCACTAGATGTGACCAACTCACAAGATCATTCTTGAACGCTCGAAAAATGGTGGGTTCATTTAATCACATATATGACAAATCATAGACTCCCCCCACGCCACTTTGTTAATTGTTTGATAGACAGGGGGATTGGATGGTGAAATTTCAACCATCGATTGAAATAAAAGCACTTGGGATGATTATAGATGTGTTGGATGTTTAAAAATTAGGCAAATTTCTCTGGTCCAGGGTTAAGTGCCTTTTGGGCTTAATCCTATGGTTCAAGCTTGCATTCATGTGCACTTGGGAGCTAACCATACAGGGTTGCAAACAAAAAATTAGCATTCAGACACTAAAATATAGTCAAGTGATTAAAAGTTATTTTAAAGGAAAAATTAAAGGTGCAACATCTATAAAACGAAAATCAGAGGGTGTAAGAAGTGTGAGTTCCCATACAAAATCTAGAGTAATAATTGTATTTGATGAGTAGAATCAAAGAAGCATGATTGACACGAAGAAAAGAAAGGGGTTCAAATTGCAAAAGTTAAAGATTACAGATCTGAAGCAAAATGAATTGAATCAATGAATTAAAGGTAGAAAGTTGCTGCAGATATAAGATCAAATATTTGTTTCTAAAGTATTTTAATTTCCATGGATCATATTTTTAAAATTAGATGAAAGAAGGATCTGAAAGGCTAAGCAAGTGAGTGCTTGCAGATCTAGTGGGTTAGAGCCTCCTTTAGATTAGTGTTTATAAAGATCAAGGAGACAATGCTTCTAGCAAGTGGGTGCTTGCAAATAAAAAGGGGTTGGAACCTCCTATAGGTTGATGCCTACATAATTTTATGTAATTTGGAGTTTGAGTTTACATTTACATCATAATAAAAAAGAATTTGTGATTTTCTCACATATGGGTTTCCACATAAACTTTTGGTGTTCAAAGGTTTATGTGATTGATGTGTTATTATCTTGTTGAATGTGTTTAATTGGCTAATTAATTGTTAAAAGTCTCAAAATATTGATTCACCACTCAGTATTTTCTTGGTTCCCAACACAAACAAGCATATTAGCAATAAAACATGATTGAAGTGCAAGGTAAGATTAATAATTATCTCATAGCTCGTCAATAATTGCCTAGGAAACGTGAATAGGATCAACACCAAGGTAAACTTGAACATCATACCAGTTGGGTGATATGATTTCTTGATTGGAATGGATTGACTTGACAAGAATCACATTGTGCTAGATTGTTACAACAAGGCTTTCATGTGCCTTAATGATGTAGGGAATTCAAATCCTTTATCCATTAGAGATATTTTAACAAGGTGATTAGATGTGAAATCTTGGAGAAAACTACAATCAATCTATACTAGTATCCAACTAGACTAATAAATGATTGTATTGCAAATATAAAGGGCTTATATGGTTGGTTGAAAATTTGAGCAAAGTACATTGAATAGTTGTCTATGATATTTATTTAAAATGAAAACACTAAATGCAGGACAAATAAGATGGCCAAAATTCCTTAGCAAATATGACTTTTACATAGAGCATATCAAGGGTGAGGAAAACAAGGTGGTTGATGCACTCGACAGGAGAGTGCATGAGATGCATGCTACAAATCGTGTGTAGTTTAAATTTAAGAAGCAAAATTTTAGAAGTTATATAATTAGATCAACACCATCTATAAGTTAAATAAGTTGTACAAAAAGCTAATTTATAGAATAAATATAAATATTATAGGTTGGAAGAGGATGAAATCCTCTTACATAGGAGAAAATTTTATGTTTGTAATTCTTAGGAGTTTAAAAATTTAGTGTTAAAGGAAATACACAATGTGCCATACGTTGGACATCTAGGTACCAAAAGAAAATTGCAACAACATGAGGTCAATATTTTTGGTTCAAAAAAAATAAATACATGGTTTATTGTATAACCAAATGTATGGAATTTAAAAAGATAAAGTCTAAGAACAAACATCTAGTAGGATTGCTACATCTATTGTTCATTTCTGAATGGAAATGGGAAGTAGTTGTTATAGATTTCATCGCCAAATTTCCAGGGTCAACAAGGCAAACATGATTCCATCATGGTAGTGGTGGATAAAATTATGAAGATTGCAAATTTTATCCCAATTAAGATGATATCATGATTGATTACGAATTTAAGATTGCATGATTCATATGAAAGAGTGTCTAACTACATGGCATGCCTAAGGAAATATTGCTAAATAGAGACCCCAAGTTCACCTATAATTTTTCGAGAGGATTTTTTAAAGGATTGGGGTTCAAATTGAATCTTAGTACATCATATCATACATAATTAGATGGAAAAGTGGAAATAAATAATAAAATAATTAAAGACATGCTAAGAATGGATGTAATGGGAAAGCCTTCAAAGTGGGATGAGTATCTTCATCTAATTGAGTTTTCCTCTAGCAATTGGTATAAGGCATGATTGAAGATGAGCTCATTTGAAGCCTTGTCTAGTACTAAATGAAACACACTACTGAGATAGGATAACCTAGTAGAGAAAGCTATTATTGGGCTAAGATTGCTAAGGGAAATTGAAGAGAAAATGATAATGATCAAGTATAATTCAAAGGTTGCACGGGGCATATAGAAAAGTTATGGAGATAAGCGTAGGAAACAAAGATAAATTGAAATGGGTGAGAATGTGTTTTTGAAAGTAAAGAATACAAAGATCTCGTTGAAATTAGAAAGTTGCCCAAAGTTGGCAGCGAGAAGATGTGGGCTATTTGAAGTCATAAAGGATGCCCCCCCTTGCATATATGATTTCATTGTCTACATCCATGAGAATTCAAATGTGTTTAATGTATATTTATTGAATACATGTTTGATTTGATTAGGTTGGGATCCATATGAAGCACGAAGGTGACATTCGGGTAGAGCCAATGTGCATCTTGGAATGGAAAGTCAAAATTCTAAAAAATAGAGTCATCAACTTGGTAAAGGTCTAATGCACCTACTATAGTCCCAAATATGTCACAAGGGAGCACAAGGAGACCATGTGGGAAGAGTACCCATATCCTTTTGTAGATTTCAAGAAAACTTGAGTGTACATCTATATATAGTGCATTCAGTCTTGGATGTAGCTAAAGTTCTTGGAGCTACAACTCTAAGAATTCATATCTGGCCTATGTCAGATCCCTAAAAGGGAAGTGGAACAACCCAAGGAACTACAATGCGAAGAAGGGGACAAACTTTTGTAAATTGTGTATATTTAAGAAGAATGAGATCTTACTAGTTGTAATTCCTGCAAGAGTCAATAAATTATGATTTCTTGAGAATTGTAACATAAAAGTTTGTATATTGACATTGGTACATCAATATGGTGTTGCACATTGAGGGTAGTGCAAAATTAAGGGCGAGGGGAATGTAACTGATCCGGTTCTAAACAGGAACACAACAAATTATAGAGATAACCATAAATACAAAGAAAAAATACTTCATTTCATTAATGTAAATATTGAAATATGCTTACAAACAGAAATGGAAATAAACTAGCTCGAGCGATGGTAGCTTATCTCTAAGAAGAGATGTGGCAGCTACATGCCTCTCAACTAAGTTACAATGAGGTTCGAAGGCCTATTTATTATTGAGAAACAATGTAAAACCCTAAACATCCAAAAACCTATCCCTAGGAGATGAAGTGCCAAACTATGGGCCCTGTTTTGGGTAAATTGGTACATCAACTTCCTAGGGTCATAACTTTGGCATACAATCTCCGTTTGATGTGCACAATACCTCGTTAGAAAGATCTATTCGAGGAATACAACTTTGGGATGAGAAGCATCGGTCCATTACCCAATGTTGCTCCCATTTTTCCCCAAAAACGTCATTTAGGGCCTCAAAACCGCTCCAAAAGGACTTGAAAAACACCTAAAAATAGTAAATTGTGCTACAATTAAGGAAACTAAAAAACTGAAAGAGATAGTTGTTGGGGTCCAAGTGGGATAGGTGGGTGGCCACCAACATCCACCTAGATCATTACTCCCCCCTTAATAAGCAATGGTCCCCATTGCATTGAGTTCCTCCATGAGATGAGGAAACTTCTGTTGAACTCGGTCCTTAGTGAGTTGTTCTGCAAACTCTGATGTGTCCAGTAATGGTGGGAAGCTTGGTTGAGGGCGGTCCACATTGAACACTCGGTGAAAGAGAAGGAATGGGGGAATGTTGTGCTCCAAAGCATTGTTTCCCACAACCTTGGTACTAGTGTAAGGACCATATCAAAGTGGTCTAAGCTTCTAATGGCCTCTTGTAAGGCATTTTTTCTACAGATGCAGCCAAACTTTGTCACCCACCTAAAACTTGTGTGGTACCTGATGCTGATCATGTTGCTACTTGTACTTGGCATTTTATAGAACGGAGTGGCGATATATTGACCCGTTGGGTAGAGGTGCTCTAGGAGTCAGATCAAATGAATGCTTGACCTGACAGTGTAATGGTACCCTTGTGGGTGAGGAGAAGATGTTCCTGTATTATTTCATGACCATATCCACCTGCTTCTGCTGCGTGGAGGAACCCTTCTCGGGGGTCATGGATGTGGTGACGATCTTACCCTTACTTTGATAGCGAACCTAACAGAAAATAAATTTCCTAGTCTGGGAAATGATCTTACTACATTTCTTAGGAGAGATCAAAGAAGTGGCAGTAAGTGGGGCTACCTCTGGTATCCTGTATAATGAATTACCCAAAGAAATAACAACAACATGATGCCTTGTCTCATACATAGCATGTCGCCTCCACAAGTATGGTTGGCATAATAATACGTCACAAACATCAAGAGGTGCAACATCACACAATACCTCTATGAAGGACTTGATGTTGTAGGGAAAGTGGCATTGTTGGTGGACTCAGAGATCTTTTCCTTGGTGAATCCACCCGATACTATACGGTTATAGGTGTCGTGTAGTTGGTAGGCCCAACCACTTCACCACCTCTACTAAAATGAGGCTATTTTGGCTCCCATTGTTAACAATGAATTGCAGCGGTGAACCCTTCACCCACATCTGTGAGTGGAAAAGACGCTCCCCATCCTCTGGATCTTCGGGCTCATTCTTTTGGATCTTGGTGGTGGAAACAGTAGCATTGGGCTCTGTGTCAATGATTTGCTTCCCTTTGTCATTCCGCTTGTCGGGTTTTAACTCAGGTTCGAAACATGCATCTGATTCTAAAGCCTTCAACTTGGCCACCATCGACTGCATGGTCCAACACTATCTTGTGTTATGAGTGGGGCTCTTATGGAACTCACACCACTTTCCTGTGTCCTTCTTTGGCTTCGTGGTGTTGTTCTTTTCTTGCGGCTTCGATGGGTTGTCTTGGGTCACCCCGCCTTGGTTTTTTCCTTTCTTCTTCGGATTTTCAGATCCAAAGTCTTGCTTATTTTGTTTAAACTTCTGCTCGATCTTGATAGCATATCAGTATGTCGTGCCGAGAGAGGAGATGTTTAGGAACTCCATCTTGTCCTTGATGTATCTATGTAGGTAGTTGTGTTATTTGAGTATGAAATGCAACTCAGAATCCTTGATACCCAACTTTGTGCGAACGGTATGAAAAATATTTGTGAACTCCTGCACATCTTGGTCCCTTCCCTGCCGCAGCATGGTCCACTTTTTATATTTATCCTCATAGTTTTTGATAGGGTAGTACTACTCCTTGATGGCATCATGAAATGCATTCCAAGTGGGTGTGGCTGAAAATTGTGAGCCTGTACTTTCATCCTTCTGCTTGCAGTAGGTTTCTCACTAGTCCTTGGCATGGGGAGCTGCTTTGAGAAGTGAAAAACTGATATTTTCCCGGCTGGAAAAATCATTAACAGAAAAATACCCTTCTAGCAGATTTAACCATTTATCTATAGTGTCTGCATCTATCTGACCATCAAATATGGGAATGTCAAAGTTAACTTGTACCTTAAAGGGTGTGGCGCTTCCAATTAGGGAAATTGAAAAACTGAAAGAGATAGTTGTGGGGGTACAAATGGGATATGTGGGTGGCCACCAACATCCACGTGGATCATTCCTCCCCCCTTAGGAAGCAATGGTCCCCATTGCGTTGAGTTCCTCCATGAGGTGAGGAAACTTTTGTTGAACTTGGTCCCTGGGAATTTGTTCTACAACCTTTGATGTGTCCAGTAATGGTAGGAATCTTGGTCGAGGGCGGTCCACATTGAACACTTAGTGCAAGCAAAGAAATGGGGGAATGTTGTGCTCCAAAGCATTGTTTCCCACAACCTTGGTACTGGTGTAAGGACCATATTAGAGTGATATGAGGTTTTGTTGGGCACTTGTAAGGCGTTCTTTCTGCAGATGCATCCAGAATTTGTCTCCCACCTGAAACTTGTGTGGCACCTAATGTTGATCATGCCGTTGCTTGTACTTGGCATTTTCCAGAATGGTGAGGCGATATATCAACCCGTTGGGTAGAGGTGTTCTAGGAGTCAGATCAAATGAATGCTTGACCTGATACTACAATGGTACCCTTGTGGGTGAGGAGAAGATGTTCGTGTATTCTTTCATGACCGTATCCACCTACTTTTGCTACGTGGAGGAATGCTTCTCGGGGGTCATGGATGTGGCAATGATCTTCCCCTTACTTTGAAAGTGAACCAGACATAAAATAAATTTCCTAGTATGGGAGATGATCTTACTGCATTTCTTAGTAGAAGTCAAAAAAGTGGCGGTAGGTGGGGCTACCTTCGGTATCTTGTATAATGAATTACCCAAAGAAATAATAATAGCGCGAGGCCTTAACTCATACACAGCATGTCACCTCCACAAGTATGGTTGGCCTAATAATACGTCACAAACATCAGGAGGTGCAACATCACACAACACCTCATTTTTGAAGGGCTTGATGCTGTACAGAAGGCGACATTGCTGGTGGACTTGGAGATCTCATCCTTCGTGAAGCCACCCGATACTATATCGTTGCAAGTGTGGTGTAGTCATTAGGCCCAACCGCTTCACGACCTCTGCTGAAATGAGGTTCTTTTGGCTCTCATTGTCAACAATGAATTGCAGCAGTGAACCCTTCACCCACATCTGTGAGTGGAAAATATGCTCCTCCTCCCTTGGATCTTCGGGCTCATTCTTTTGGATATAGGTAGTGGCAATAGTGGCATTGGGCTCTGCGTCAATGATTTGCTTCCCTTTGTCATTCCCCTTATCAGGTTCTGACTCAGGGTTGGAACATGCATCTGATTCTGAAGCCTTCAACTCGGCCACCAGGGACTTCTTGGTCTGACACTCACTTATGTTATGAGTGGGGCCCTTATGGAACTCACACCACTTTCCTGTGTCCTTCTTTGGCTTCATGGTGTTGTTCTTTTCTTGTGGCTTCGATGGGTTGTCTTGGGTCACCCTGCCTTAGATTTGTCCTTTGTTCTTCGGATTCACAGATCCAAATTCTCGCTTCTTTTGTTCAAAATTTTGCTCGATCTTGACAACGTATCTATATGTCGTGCTGAGCGAGGATAAAAGTATGAGTATTTGTGAACTCTTGGACATCTTGGTCCCTTCCTTGCTGCAGCGTGCTCCACTTTATGTATTTATCCTCATAGCTTTTTGCAGGGTAGTACTACTCATTGATGGAATCTCGAAATTCATTCCAAGTGGGTGCGGTTGAAAATAGTAAGCTTGTATTTTCATCCTTCTGCTTGCAGTAGGTTTCCCACTACTCCTTAACATGGGGGGCTGCTTTGAGAAGTGAAAAAGTGATCTTTTCTCGGCTGGAAAATTCATGAACAGAAAAATACTCTTCTAGAAAATTTAACCATTTATCTACAATGTTTGCATTTATCTAACCCTAAAATATGGGAATGTCAAAGTTAACTTGTACCTTAAAGGGTGTGGCGCTTCTAGAGTAGATGTGTTGTCCTGGGTAGCTGCTGAAGGATTAGGGCAAAGTTGTCCATCATCGCGTTCCTTTGTTGCTCGAGGGCCTCTTCAAGCAAGATTTTGATAGGATCTCCTACCCCCTCGTCTTTCTTTTCATCTACCCCGGGAGGCCGTCAGGATTTGCGAGGTTGGTCTTGTAAAGGTTCGACCAGTTCAAGCCTAACTCATATCCTGATGTCGTTGGGGACATGCAAAGAAAAACAGAGAAAGAAAAGACCTCTTTGATACCACTGATCCGGTTTTAAACATGAATGCAAAAAATTATAGAGATAACCATAAATAGAAAGATACAATAGAAATAATACTTCATTTCATTAATGTAAAATACTGAAATATGCTTACAAACAGAAATGGAAATAAACTAGCTTGGGCGATGGTATCTTATCTCTGAGAAGAGATTTTGCGGCTACATGCCTCTCAACTGAGTTACAATGAGGCTCGAAGGCCTATTTATTGTTGAAAAATAATGGAAAACCTAAACATCCAAAAAGCTAACCTTAGGAGATGAAGCGCCAAACTATGGGCCTCGTTTTGGGTAAACTGGTACATCAACTTCCCGGGGTCATAACTTTGGCATACGATCTTCGTTTCATGCGCAGAATACCTCATTAGAAATATCTATTTGAGGATTACAACTTTGGGATGAGAAAAATTAGGACAGGGGCACATGTTGCTCCCATGGTTCCCAAAAAATGTCAATTAGGGCCTCAAAACGGCTCCAGAAGTTCAGGACCCAAAAAACTGCTAAAAATAGTAAATTGTGGTACAATTAAGAAAAATGAAAAACTGAAAGAGACAATTGTGGGGGTCCAAGTGGGATAGGTGGGTGGCCACCAACATCCACCTAGATCATTCCTCCCCCCTTAGGAAGCAATGGTCCTCATTTCGTTGAGTTCCTCCATGAGATGAGGAAACTTTTGTTGAACTTGGTCCCTCGTGAGCTGTTCCGCAACCTTTGATGTGTCTAGTAATGGTGGGATGCTTGGTCGAGGGCGGTCCAAATTGAACAATTGGTGCAAGCGAAGGAATGGGGGAATGCTGTGCTCCAAAGCATTATTTCCCACAGCCTTGGTACTAGTGTAAGGAACATATTGGAGTGGTATGAGCTTTTGATGGGCTCTTGTAAGGAGTTCTTTCTGCAGATGTAGCCAGACTTTGTTGCCCACCTGAAACTTTTATGGTACCTGATGCTTGTTGAGTGATAAAAGGTGTCTTTTTAACCCCTATTTATCCTACATTAACTATCAACCCAGGGACAATTTTTTATCTCAAGAGTGTACTCAGTCTGAGGCGGTCACTTGCTCAAGAGTAATGTTTTGTAGTATAGTTCTTTAAAATGCAATGATAAATGAATGTTGGAAACAAAATTTAATTTTAATAGCAAGAAACTGAAATGTTGCGTAACTAAATTATTCTCTCAAACAATCATTAGTCGAGGGCTCAGTGATGATTTCTCTCTCCCTTGTAAACTGATGCAAATGAAAATCAATCATAGGCAAGATCTCCAATCTGAGAACTTAGACAGTCATAGTCAGTGTCCTTTACAGTTGTATATCCTTCAATCCACACTAAAGCAAATAATTGGAAATAGCAATTCAATTGACAAAAAGGGAACAACAACTAAGTCTATTGAAAAACTGAACAACAAAGCTTGATCTATCAGTAATGTTTTCAACAGCGGAGTTTATCCTAACAGAAATGAATTGAACAACAATCTTAACCCAATGGAACAGAAAATCAAATCAACTGGAAACATACAACGACTATAAGTTAAACTAAATCAACAACCTTATTCTCAGCATGAACATTAATCACAAGTATTAAAGGAACAACAATCACAATTATAATTGAACAACAATCACAATTATAAGTGAGCAACAATTAAATGAACAACAATCTTAATTAGACAACATAGTATTAGATCAGAATGAACAACAAGACATTTCAAGTTATAATCAGTAATTTTGTCACCAACGCAATCCAATAATGAATTCGATATAACAGAGCAATTCCGCGAAATGTTCATAAACAAGAGATTACCAAATAAAGTGAATTAAGGGAATGCAAAAGAAATCAAACCACATAAAACTGTAATTTTAAAATAGTGATACAAGAAGCAGGTGAATCCACCAAGGCCAGGCCCTTAGCCTCCAATGAAGCACCACTGAGTTTACTCTAGGATCAGATAATGGAACAACAATTGAGTTATATATTAATCACATATAGCAAAGTTTACAACTATCACTATTCAAAGAGAGTCGATGATCAAAGTTGAGATTACAACAGTAATTTCTGAAGAATCAAAATTCCTCCCCTGTCTTTACAATCGCTACCCCATTTATAGTGGGTAGGCGGATACATCAAGGTTGTAGATAACCTTCAAAGTAACGATTCTATTCTTCAATTAGCTTCTTTTCCTCTTGCGCAAACACTCTGTTTTCTCCTTATTTTCTTGAACTGTGCGCTCTAGTTTCGATCTCCTTGTCTGGGCACAGTTTCCTAGCGGAGGAGCGGAGGAACAGCAGTTGCTCTGCTTTTGTATTTACCTTCTGAATAACGACATTCCAAATCTTTCGTTTTCTGTATAAAAAAACACAATAATTGATTAATTCATATTAACCACTACTTTCCCATTTCAACTATAATCTTTTATCATTTTTCCAGTTTTTAGAATAAAAAGAATTATGTTTAAAAGGAAAGATAAAGAAATGAATGGTAGAATTGTACCTTTTCCTTTGCTCAACACATCCCCTACTTACCCTTTTTCATGCCCTCATGAAAACCATGTAGTTTATGTGCAAAGCAGTTAGAGAGTAGGCTAGAGAGGGGTTTTCAATAAGGGGTCTACAACCATGATTTGCAGCTAAAACTTCAAAAATGGCTCCTGTCTGCCCCTCAGGAAATTCGTATATAGCCTTATATCTTGTTGCAGGATACTAGATAATGGGGCTTTGAAATCTACAACCTAGCCAAAGTGGGCCTTCTCTCAAGATGAGGTTACTATAGGTAACCAGGCAATCGACAACTAATTTAAAATTTTTATAATTGAAGGGTCCTCTGTCCTGGATATTTCGATTGGAAGTCTTCCATCGAAGTTTAGCTGTTGCTATGGCAGGGTGTTTGATTGAAAGGAAGTATTCTACTCCTCTCTAGACAATTGCTTTATGGATGGGTCCCAAAATCTGAATCACACCCTCTTTTTTCATTAAGCTTTTATGCTTAGCCCACAATTGCAATGGATTTTTCGGTTCACTTCTAACCCAGAGGTCCATCCCTTTTTCTTGTCTCTGAAAAGTATTATGGGCCTTGAGCCACTTTATTTGGTTAACATCAAATGAGATGAATGCCTGAAACTAGATATCACCCAAAAAAGGATTAGGATTCTTTTCCATTTCCTCAAAAACAAAATTATGCAAATAAAATTCACATAACAATTGTTGGACTTTCACTCCATAATGTTTACAGCAGTTTATGAAATCATCAATAGTTTTTAACTCTATAGGTACCCCTGCCTTGACAACCTTAATTTTTAACTATAAATACCTTTCTAACAAAAACAAAGCATAATTTTTGGCAGGTGCCTTACATGCTAGAACGTTAGTATATAGAGAACAGAGGGTATCCATTCAACTTATGACTGAGTTTAGCTTATTTGTTACCATTTGAACTTTTTCCTCTGCCTTCCGACATTTATCAAAGGCCTTGCTCTCTGATGCATTGATGTTCTTAAATTGTTGCTATAACTTTTGGTATTTCTCCTGAGGAACAGTCTCTTCTATGAGTTTTCCTATCGTCTGCTAAGCTTGTGCTAGATCCTCTTAGAGTTTTACTATCCTAGGATCATTGTCCATCAAAACATTTTTGGGTTGAAGATCTTTCTTATTCCGATATCTGATTCCTATAGTCTACATTTCCTTCTCATGAAATGTCTGGTTAATTGTGACATTAGAGGACAGTGCCTCTGTTTGAACGTCCTTGTCGCACACGAGTGGATTTCTGTTTGGGTTGTTGCATTCGTAACAACTGCATGTTGTTTCTTGCGGTCCTGAGTGACAATGGGCTTAGTTTGAGTTTCCTTGGTCCTCATTTTATGGGGTTTCACTTGGGTAGCTATATCCCTTGTTATTAGGATTGTCTTTGAGGTTTTCCCCCTTTTTAGGACTCTTATTTGCTGTCTACGCTGTTTTACTACATTTAGTAGCCTTTATTGTTCCTTTCATAGCCTCTTGATTTCATTCTTCTTCTTCTTCGAAGGAACAACTGTTTCCATTCTTAGGCCTGGGCTTTGATCTTCCGAGACTGTGTCCTTGCCCTGGCTTGTCTATGCTTGAAACACCTCTTCAGTGTCTTCATTATTCTAATCATATTTCTCAGATGAGGTAACCCTGGTTTGATCTGCCACTTCCTGAGTGGCCTCTTTCTCTGTTTCATCCTCATCATTCATCTCCTCGGATGCACTCTTAATGTGAGTAGAGTGTTCCTGTGATTGTCCCGCCTCAATATCGAGGTTGAGTGGGTTGTGGGGCTGGATATATTCACCCATATTGGCCAAAATTTGGGCCAATTCGTCTTCTTACAGAGGGTTTTGTAATGGGCTTCTGATGGAGGCTACAGGTGTCTCTGCTTCCTTTCCTTCTTCCTCACCGAAGTGCTTAGTTTCCTCCTCTGGTTCCTTTTCCATGTTTTCCTCTAATTCTTCTTCCACTTTTTCCCCTCCTTTGAGTTCTGGGAATTTCTCATCTTTTATGCCCTATATTTCTAAGGGCTAGCTACTATTATCTTGGAGACTTCCAAACATTCCCTTGCTTCTCCTCAATCTAGAGGACTACCTGCGCTTCTATGGTTTATTTGATGTTTTGGTAGTTCTTTTTCGTTTCGGGGTTGGTAAGGCCAATCCCCCTACTAGTTCTTCACAACTACTCCACTGCTGAGCAAGATTATGGCTGACTATTAATCGAATCAAACCATGATGACTTACTACTATTTCTGTGTGACGAGATTTCCTTATACTCCGAGCAGCGTCATGCAATAAAAAATTTAAATATGAAGGCAAATTTACAACACTTTTTTGTCTTAACACTGCTAATAATTTGAGGTGGCACGTGTAAGGACTCTGGACACCACATATCTCCACAATGGTATGATATTGTCCAGTTTGGGCCTAAGCCCTCATGGATTTGCTTTTGGACTTACCCCAAAAGGCCTCATACCAATGGAGATATTTGTCCATCCTTATATACTTATGATCCTCCCCACTTCTAGTCAATGTGGGACTTTGGTTGTATACCCAACAATCCTCCCCTCAAACAAAGGACCATCGAGCCTCCCCTCAAACGATTATCCATCCGTCCACTCTCTACCAACCAGGATTCTCCGCTCCAATGCATTGGAAGCACACGCCTTACATGGAGCACCACCTGTCTCGAGCGCTTGCTCTATCCCAGGTCAACTCCTCTTCACCGTGTTGGGACCAAGACACATCCATGAAGAATCTGGAGCACACCGCCTGTCTAACCGAGCTCATCCACGGATCCCATCATGACATTACCAGGGCTCACCATCTTCGTTCGGCATTCCAAGGATTCATTCACTTGGCTAACTTCGAATCTGGCTCTGATACCACTTGTAAGGACTCTGGACACCACATATCTCCACAATGGTATGATATTGTCCAGTTTGGGCCTAAGCCCTCATGGATTTGCTTTTGGACTTACCCCAAAAGGCCTCATACCAATGGAGATATTTGTCCATCCTTATATACTTATGATCCTCCCCACTTCTAGTCAATGTGGGACTTTGGTCGTATACCCAACAGCACGGTCTTACCACATCTTTTCTCTCATGACATGTGATATAACTTTGCACTATTCTGGCTAATTATGCGCATGTTTCTCCCAGAGTTGCAGGCGGGACTCCTTTTCCTTTAATGGTAAGGTTATGTCCTTCGTCTCGAAAGTGGTTATGGTGTCTCGAGGTCTCACTTTTTTCTGGGTCCATACTGGTCCGACTGCCAATAGTCTAGATACTTCGGCAATTACCACCTCTATTATGGTTATTCACCTTCCCCTCACCATGGAATAATCTTCCTACAAATTCTGTAGAAATTCAATGGCCACAGTTTCATGGGACTGCTATAGCTGTGTAAGGTAATTGATCCATCTTGCTCTTTCCATAATTGCTCGTGCAACGTCGGAAATTATCAGCACTTGTGGTTCACTGCGTACTGATTGGCCTCCCATTTCGTCTATGCTTAGCACTCTGTTAAAATTTCCAAAACAAAATATGGAAATAATAGTGGAATAGCAAAACTGTGTATATATTAGAAACATTAATATCGTTAAAATTTGTTGTCTCCAAGATCTGATGAGGTCTCAGTACCTTCAAGTAAAGAATTGACACATATACAGGCATATTTTGGAAGTCACCCACCCCCCTGAAGAATGAAAGGTCACCCTCGACCATACTAATGGAGGAGCAACGTATTGGACGACAATTGTACAGTAAAAAAGGAACGACGTATATATTCATGGCATGATTGCAAAAGTAGCGAATTACTAAAATCGAGGCTTATCATGAAAATCACAAATAGATATAGAAATGATATGAAATGATGCGAAAAATAGGGGAGCAGCTAACGTAAGTAAAAGTGCTTATGCGGTCATTATCCACTTAACCATTATGATTGATTTTTAAGCAATATTTCATTTGTAATAGATTCGAAAGGATTTTAGAACATACTCTCATTTGAGATCAAGATAAAGATATAAGAAGAGGGTTTATAATGACTATTGATGTGTAGTAATATGACTTCAATACCATCAGCAGAGCTCTGTTGCCCACAGGTGTTCATAACCTTGACAAAGTTGCTTTTTTCACCCTTGGAACCATAATCCTTTTTGTATGCCTAGGAAAGTGCTTTTTGAGAGAATGGAGGCCATTGAGCTAGCTTGGTAACCAGATGAGTCTCAATGCCATTCACCCAGAAGGAATGAAAGGTGGGCAAGCCGGCTCATGATGAGACCTCCTGTTCCAAGGGCTTTTATTGTTCTTATGTGCCTCTTGGATCATTTCCATGGTGTGTTGGCCATAATGGGAATGCCACTTCATTGCTTCCTTATGAACATGGTAGGCTAGCTCTTGATGAGACCCCCCATCCTCCATCTGCCAAATCATAGAATTGTTAGTGATCAGATAGATATATTCCTCTTTTATTTTCTTTTATATAGCACTTCCTATTTATATATAGAGGATGGCTCATCACTCCTTAAGAGTAGGGTGGTGGAAGAAGTTTGAACATATCAATAGAGAAAAATATACCCTTATTCTTATTCGATAATAATAATCAAAGAGAGTTATGAGGAGTAGGGAAGAACCAACATGATAAAAATAATCAATCAACTTATTTTTATTGGAAATAAAAAATAACAAAGTGATATAAATAGTTGTATCCTTTCCCCCCTTTTTCTTATCAATACAAAGCAGTTTCTCTAAGGATAGCGATTTTTATTTTGTTTGTTGATTTCAATATCCTCTAGTTTTGCGTTTTTGCACGAATTTATATTTATGCCGTGAAGGGATTATGACAAAATGAACCATTATTCTCAAAATGATGTTCATACAAAAATGCACTCAAAAAGTGTTGTTCCTTTTCAAAGTACTATTCATTTGAAATGGAACAGCAAAAATGCGAAAGTGTTGTTCCTTTGAAAAGGAACAACAAAAATGCGGAAGTGACGTTCCTTTGAAAAGGAACAAAAAAAATGCAAAAGTGTTATGCGGAAGTGTCGTTCCTTTGAAAAGGAACAACAAAAATGCGAAAGTGTCGTTCCTTTGAAAATGAACAACAAAAATGTGGAAGTGTTGTTCCTTTGAAAAGGAATAGCAAAAATGCGGAAGTGTTGTTCCTTTGAAAAGGAATAACAAAAATGTGAAAGTGTTGTTCCTTTGAAAAAGAACAACAAAAAAGTGAAAGTGTTTTTCCTTTGAAAAGGAACAGCGAAAATGGGAAAGTGCTACTCCTCTGAAAAGGAATAGTAAAAATGCGGAAGTGCTGCTTCTTTGAAAAGGAACAAAAAAAATGCAGAAGTGTTGTTCCTTTGAAAAGGAACAACAAAAATGTGGAAGTGTCATTCCTTTGAAAAAGAACAAAACAAAATGTGGAAGTGTCGTTCCTTTGAAAAGGAACAACAAAAATGCGAAAGTGTTGTTCCTTTGAAAAGGAACAACAAAAATGCGGAAGTGTTGTTCTTTTGAAAAGGAACAGCAAAAATGCAGAAGTGCTGCTACTTTGAAAAGGAACAAAAAAAATGCAAAAGTGTTCTTCTTTTGAAAAGGAATAACAAAAATGCGAAAGTGTTGTTTCTTTGAAAATGAACAGCAAAAATGCGGAAGTGCTATTCCTTTGAAAAGGAACAACAGCAAAAAAGTCTGTACAAAAAGTAGGGTATATAAGCAAGAAAGAAAAACTTATATACATAATTTGGAAGAAAAAGAGTTATTCAGTGAACTAATGCTGAGGATGGATTATTTTCCTCAGCGAGAATCTGCATATCAGAATCTTCCCATAGCTGCTAGTAAAAGGATTCCAAAGTAAGCAGTTTATGGTACAGTTGCACTCGATGACTGTTTTCTTTAAACGAATGTCTATATCTGTCAATAGTAGTCAAAGTAATGGTGCCATTGTCATGCACTTTTTGTATTTCATACGGTCCAAGCCATTGAGTGTGGAGTTTTCCTGGAAAATCCTGAAACTTGGAATCATATTAGAGTGCCCAATATCCTTTGTGGAAGATTTTCTTTTTGAATAGGGCATCGTGCCATTTTGCTCTCTGTTGTTGAATTAATGCAGTGTGTTGAAGAGCTGAGACCCTGATTTCATCTAGCTCGTTAATTTGTTGTAATCTGTTATTCTGGGCCTCATTTAAATTCAAACCCACCTTCGATGTTGTTCTTAATGTTTGTATCTCGAATTCTATCGAAAATATGGGTTCTTTCACAAAAACTAGATGATATAGCGAATGGTTGGTGGTATTTCTCCACATTGTTCAATATGCCCATAAGGCTTCTAGAAATATTGAAGCCCAGTCACGTCTGTGCGATGCGACTATTTTTGTAAGTATTTCTTTTATCACCTTATTCGTGCTATTTGCTTGGCCATTTCCCTGCAGGTGGTAACGGGTTGTAATTTTGTGCCGAATGTGGTAGTTTTTTAATGTTGAAACAATTTTATTACCTACAAATTGCGGTTCTCCGTCTGTAATTATGTCCCTTGGGACTTCATATCGCACAAATATTTGGAATAGGAAAAGAATCATAGATTCCTCTGTAGCTCTTGGTAATTCCTTTGCTTCAACCCATTTGGTAACATATTCTGTTGCTACCAATATGTATGTTTTTTTATTTCATGATGGGTTAATCGGACCAATAAAGTCGAGTGCCTAGTGCTCAAATGGCTCAATTACTAACTGCGGCTGCAAAGGCAATTCATCAGATTGCCTAGGGCATCCTACCTTTTGGCAACTATCACAAGCCTGTACAAACTTCTTAGCATATTTAAAGATTGTAGGCTAGTAATAGCCTGTTTGTAAAACCTTGTGACTAGTTCTGCATTCTGCGAAATATCTGCCACATGGTCCGTCATGACAAGCTTTTAGAATGTCAAATATTTAGTCTTCGCGGACACATCTTCTGATGTACATATCTGCCCCTATATGAAATAGGTAACCCCCAATCCATGAGAATCGGGTGTTGTGCTGTACAATCTGTTTTCATTCATTGGGGGTTAGATGCTTGGGTAATTTAACCATTGCTAAATAATTTGCAACATCAGCATACCATGGTGTTTTAACAATAACAACAAACAAATGTTCATATGGGAATTGATCTTCAATTGTTGTTGCGTCTGTTGGCTTCGACATTTGTGAGAGAAAATCATCTACAAGATTCTCTTTTCCAGGTCGATCTTTTATTGTGATGTCAAATTCCTGTACTAAAATCAACCATATTGTTACTTTACCATTTGTAACAGGTTTATTTGCTAAATATTTTATGGTAGAGTGATTTGTATATAAAACAACAAGATATCCAGTGATATAATTCCTAAATTTATTTATAGCATGTATTACAACTAAAAACTCTTTTTCAGTTACAGTATAGTTTAGCTCAGCAGGAGATAGATTCTTGCTAATATAATAAATTGCATATGGCTTTTTATCTTCTTCCTACCTAAGAAATGCTCTAATAGTTGTGTCTGAAGCATCAGATGAAATTTGGAATGGCAAATCCCAATTTGGGCCCCTTAATACTGGGGTTGTTGATACAAGCTTCTTTAGATCCTCAAAAGCACGGTTGCATTTATCTGTCCAAATAAAATCAACATTGCCTGTTAGTGCATATAAAGGAGCAGCAATCTGAGAAAAATGTTCTATGAATATTCTATAATAACAAGAGAATCCCAGAAAACGGTGTACCTCTATTTGTGTAGTAGGCGTAGGTGTTAACAAGATTATCTGAATTTCAGCTAGGTCTACCTTTATCCCAGCTGTTGAGATATAATGACCCAGGTTAAGTATTTCGGTCATCATTATGTGGCACTTTTCATGGCTCAAGTAAATTCTAGTAGCAGTACATCTTTGTAGCACTTTTTCCACTGTTTCTAGTGCTGGCTCAAAATCATCTCCATATGGTGTGAAATCATCCATATATACCTCGAGCCCTTCATTTATTAAATCTGAAAAAAAATGCTTAAGATGGCCCTCTGAACTGTGGCAGGGGCATTACATAGACCAAAGGGTAAGACTCTGTAAGCAAATTTTCCCCATGGACAGGTAAAAGTACTTTTATCTTGGTCTTCAGGGGCAATCTAAATCTGATTGTATCCACTGAAGCCATCTAGGAAAAAAAGAATTTCTTTCCTGCTAATGAATCTAATACCTGATCAATGAATGGAAGGGGAAGTGATCTTTTTGTGTTGCTTTGTTCAATTCTCTATAGTCTACACATATCCCCCATTTTCCATTCTTCTTTTGCAGCACCACTACTAGTGGAGAGACTCACTTGCTATCAGAGATTGGATAAATAAAGTTTACATCTAAAAGTTTTTGTAACTCAGCTTTCACAATGTCTTTCAGGTGAGGATTCAATCTCCTTTGAGGTTGGCGAATGGGCCTACCATATTTTTCCGTATATATGTGGTGTGTACATAGCTGGGGGTCAATTCCCTTGATGTCTAGATAGTCCCATGCAAAGGCTTCCTTATATTTTCTTAGAAGTTGGACCAATTTTTCCTCTTGTTCAGCTGTCATATTTTTGTTAATGTTCAAAGTTTTTCCCGGTTCAATTTCTATAGTTTTGCTATTGTAAACAGAGGTAGTAAGTATAGATTGATCATGGGTATTTTTGAGGGGATCTTCTTCTAGTTCGTTATCGAATGTTGCTTCTATCATATGGCATTGTACATGGGATTTGGATTCGGATTAGTTAATGAAGTTGTTAATGATGTCGTCCTCTGTTTGGTCTTTAAATTCAAGGGCATATTCTATAGTTAATGGTGATCTAATGTTTGCTGTGAGATATGATACAGGTCGTTTGTTAATTTTATTTATTGTTAAGCTTGGCTGTGCTGGAGGGTATAGAGCTAAATTCTTGACAATACTCCCTCTAGTTATAGTCATACTGCCCTGTCGGCAGCCAATGTAAGTGTCAACAGTTGCTAGCCAAGGTCTTCTTAAGATTAAGGGGTGTCCATCTAGCCGGTTTTTGGGGTTAATTATTAGAAAGTCGACAGGGTATTCCCAGGAGTCCACAGATACCATTACATCATGTAGTGTACCCTCTGGTCTGACTACTGATCGGTCAACTAGTTCCAATATGGTTGCAGTTGGATCCAATGATGTAATACCAAGTTTTTGACATGTGGTGGTTGTCAAAATATTAATTGTAGCTCCTAAATCAACTAAGGCATCTAAAAAGGAGTGTCCATTGATTTTCACCATAACTATAGGATTCCTTGGGTCATCATATTTTACGGGTGCATCTCTTCTTGATAGTAAGTCAGATAGGGTGCCGACTACTTGGACGGTTGGGTTAGTTGTTATTCTCCTCTTTGGCTTTTTTATACATAGCTATTTGATGGTTTTTGCATAGATTGGGATATCTTGGATAGCCTAGAGGAGTGGGATCTTTATACACAAATTTCTTAGTTCTCCTAGAAGATCAAAGTTAGGATGTTCTATTAGGCACGGTATGATTAGTCGTTCTGGGAATGGGGGAGAAGAAGTGGTTGCTTGGTCGTGAGATTTTTATCTAACTACATACTCTTCTTGTAATGGTTGTTCTAAAGGTAACGGATTTTCAACTTGAGCATTTTTGTCTCCCTCCATTTCTATTATTCGCCTAGACCTTAATTGAAGGTTGTTGCACTCCCTTAGCTCGGTTTCTAGTTCCGATGCTTCAATTATTTGAAGAGATTGAACCGGTTTATTATTAGGGTTTGGGTTCGGTTGGGATGGGAGTTACAGTCTTAAATTGGTCTGAGGATTTTGTTGCAATGTATATGGTGTTGGCAGTGTAGGTTGAGGGAGAGGAATTATTCTAGATGGCTGATTCATATGTCTTTGCCAATTTGATTGCCAGGTTTAACTCTGCGAGATGGAGCGTGACCATTGTGTCGGATATGCATTATTTTTCCAAAATGGTGGACAGTAAGGGAAGTTTGGCCAATTGGATTGATTTGTTTGATTTGGCCATGGTGATGTAGGAAATGGTTGTTTTGACCGGCTAGGGAAAGGTGGCTGATTTTTCCACATTCCATTATATTGTTGAGCATTATACTGAGGAGACTGAAAAGAAGAGGATGGATCAACAGGTATACCTATTTGTCGTGGTTTCCATTGACAGTGTTGATTGAGTAGGTACACTGGTTCTGTTTCTTCTTCCTCTTCCTTGTAGATTTCTTTCAGGCCCGAGAGTGAGGGACAGTTCTCTATGGAGTGGTCTTTTGTGCAAATAGCGTAGATTTGAACTGCATCTAGTGGGCACTCTTTGTGGTTGTGTTTCTTTTTGCATTTAGGGCAGAATATTGCCAAATTTTGCTCTGCTTTTGCTTGTTTCTGTTTAGCTTGCATAATATCGAGCTGCATTGTCAAAGTCCCCAATATGTCAGGTTTAAAATCTTCCAGTAAATTCCCGATTTCTACGCGGGTTACACTTCCACTAGAGATCCTGTTGTCCCTTGTAAGCATGCCATGTTCTCCTAGTTTTAGCCTCGTACTGCCTCTCGAACTCTTGATACACAAGTCAATAATGTCAGCAAAATTTTCTTGATAAATGTCACTTTTTCCCATAGTGTTTAATGTTTCCACCCATTGTTCCTTCATCCCTTTAATTAATGTAGTTTTTAACACATTGTTTGGTAAGGATAAAGATGCATAAGGAGACCTTTGGAGATTGTATTGAAAGCGTTCTACATATTCCTCCAATGTTTCATTAGGTCTGGTTGTCATTTGAAATATTTCATCCTTTAATTCTCTAGACCTACAATAATCCTGATATTTCTTTAGAAAATCCCCTTTCATATGATCCCAGTCATTTATAATGCCTCCACCCAACCCCATAAACCATCGTAGAGCCGCTCCTTTTAGTGTGGAGGGAAATAGTTTTAGTTTTTGTGGGTCTATTGTGTAGTCATACCCCCGGCATAACACATCGAATTTGAATGGAAACGCATCTAGGTATTTCGACGTTAAATCATGGAATGTAGGGATATGTTGTAGAGGTATGGCTTTCATAGGTGCGTTTACTACAGTGTTCACAATGGGATATTGTAGTGTGGAGGTTTGAGGTGTTTTCTAATTTTGGGCCATTTGATCAAATATATGCCAATATCCTTCTGGGATTTCTAGGGAATTATTCCTTGGTTGACTAGAAGGAGTAGGAATGGCCTTAATACCACTTCCTTGGTCTGGGATGATGAATGTTCCTTGTTAAACTATTATCTGGGGGGATTTTGGCTTTTTAGGTTCTTCGGCTTTGTTTTGGATGATCTTGACAACACTTCCCTTATCTGGGCTTCTTAGTGTTTGAACTACTCCAAGCGGGGATCTTGGTTCTTCTATTTCCCCTATTTCTCCTCTTCCTTCACAGAGATTACTAGAGTTCCCTTCTTGTAAATAAATTGCGAAAGAATTCTCAATTTCTTGAAAATCTTGCTTGGTTTCTTCTGTTTGGCTATGCACCTCAGCAAAGGCTATAGATGGTGATTTTGTGGCCCGAAGGGAGCTAGTAGGTTGTCTAGAAGAAAATTTTCTAGGACCTATTGATGGCTAAGATTTTTCTTTCTTGATGATATCGTTTATAAAGGTCGATTGGCTAAGGGTCACTGACCCCTTAGCTTTGTCAGGTTTGGGTAGCAGTTTTGGATTCTTTTCGGGCTTTTTCTGCTTAGTCATGCACACATCTCAAATACTTATTTCTACCCAAAGTAATCAACAAATCTGTAGGAAAGCGAGCGGGGAGCAGGGCTGTTACATGCTCCGTACACAGGTTCTTACCTTTCATTTTTAATACCCAATTTTCTCCTAGCAGGTACTTATCAAATGCACACTACTCTTCTTAAAACAATTGGCTACACTCTCCCCGGCAACGGTGCCAAAATTTTTAGTGATAAAAGGTGTCTTTTTAACCCCTATTTATCCTACATTAATTATCAACCCAAGGACGATTTTTTATCTCAAGAGTGTATTCAGTCTGAGGCTATCACTTGCTCAAGAGTAATGTTTTGCAGTATAGTGCTTTAAAATGAAAAGATAAATGAATGTTGGAAACAAAATCTAATTGGAACAACAAGAAAATGAAATGTTCTGTAATTAAATCATTCACTCAAACAATCGTCAGTAAAGGACTCAGTAATGATAACTCTCTCCCCTATAAACTGATGCAAATGAAAATCAATCATAGGCAAGATCTCCAATCTGAGAACTTAGACAGCGGTAGTCAGTTTCCTTTACAGTTGTAGATCCTTCAATCCACACTAAAGCAAATAACTGGAAATAGCAATTCAATTGACAGAAAAGGAACAACAACTAAGTCTATTGAAAAATTGAACAACAAAGCTTGATCTACCAGTAATGAATTCACTAGTAGAGTTTATCTTAACAAAAATGAATATAAAATCAATCTTAATCCAACGGAACGACAAAGCAAATCAACTAGAAACATACAGCGACTATAAGTTAAACTATATCAGTAACCTTATTCTATCAACATGAACATTAATTGTAGGTATTAAAGGAAAGGAAATCATAGTTATAATTGAACAATAACTTAATTGAACAAAAATCGCAATTATAAGTGAGAAACAACTAAATGAACAACAATCTGAATTAGATAGCACAGTGTTAGATCAGAATGAACAACAGGACATTTCAAGTTATAATCAATAATTTTGTCACCAATGCAATCCAATTATGATTTCGATATAACAGGCAATTCCACGAAATGTTCATAAACAAGAGATTACCAAATAAAGTGAATTAAGGGAATGCAAAAGAAATCAAACCACACAAAATTGTAATTGTAAAACAGTGATACAAGAAGCAGGTGAATCCACCAGGGTCGGGCCCTTAGACTCCAGTGAAGCACCGCTGAATTTACTCCAGGACCAGATAATGGAACAGCAACTGAGTTATATATTAATCATGTATAACAAAGTTTACAACTATCGCTCTTCAAAGAGAGTCGATGATTAAAGTTGAGATTACAACAGTAATTTCTGAAGAATCAAATTCCTCCCTTGTCTTTACAATTATTGCTCCATTTATAGTGGGTAGGTGGATACATCAAGGTTGTAGATAACCTTTAAAGTAGCGATCCCTCAGGATCTTTTCTTCGCTTAATCTTCTATTCTTCAATTATCTTCTTGTCCTCTTGCGTAGACGATTTGTTTTCTCCTTCTTTTCCTGAACTGCGTGCTCCAGTTTCGATCTCCTTGTCTGGACACGGTTTCCTAGTGGAGGAACAATAGTTTCTTTGCATTTGTCTTTACCTTCCGAATAACGGTTTTCCAAATCTTTCATTTTCTGTATAAAAAAACACAATAATTGATTAATTCATATTAACCACTACTTTCCCATTTCAACTATAATCTTTTATCATATTGCCAGTTTTTAGAATAAAAAGAATTTTGTTTAAAGGGAAAGATAAAGAAATGAATGGCAGAATCATACATTTTCCTTTGCTCGATAAGCTGATCATGTCGCTGCTAGTACTTGGCATTTTCCAGAATGGAGCAATGATATATCAACATGTTGGGTAGAGGTGCTCTAGGAGTCAGATCGAATGAATGCTTGACCTAACAGTGTAATGATACCCCTGTGGGTGAGGAGAGGATGTTCTTGTATTCTTTCATGACCGTATCCACTTGCTTCTGCTGCATGGAGGAACCCTTCACGGGGGTCATGGATGTGGCGATGATCTTCCCCTTACTTTGAGAGCGAACTAGACAAAATAATAGTAATAATAATAATAAATAAATAAATAATTTTATAGATAAATAAATAAATTATTCCTAGTCTAGGAGATGATCTTACTGCATTTCTTAGCAGAGATCAAAGAATTGGCGGTAGGTGGGGCTACCTCTAGTATCCTGTATAATGAATTACACAAAGAAACAATAACAACGCGAGGGCTTGACTCATACACATCATGTCACCTCCACAAGTATGGTTGGCCTAATAATACGTCATAAACATCAAGAGGTGCAACATCACACAATACCTCATCTGTGAAGGGCTTGATGCTGTATGGAAGGCGACATTGTTGGTGGACTCGAAGATCTTGTCCTTGGTGAAGCCACCCGATACTGTACGACTATGGGTTTTTTGTAGTCAATAGGACCAACCGCTTCACGACCTCTGTTGAAATGAGGTTCTTTTGGCTCCCACTATCAATAATGAATTGCAAAGGCGAACCCTTCACCCACATCTGTGAGTGGAAAATACACCCCCCCTTCTCCTCTAGATCTTCGGGCTCATTCTTCTGGATCTTGGTGGCGGCAACAGTGGCACTAGAATCCGCGTCAATGATTTGCTTCCCTTTTGCATTCTCCTTGTCAGGTTCTGACTCAAGGTTGGAACATGCATCTAATTCTGAAGCCTTCAACTTGGCCACCAACGACTTCTTGGTTCGACACTCACTTGTGTTATGAGTGGGCTTTTATGGAACTCACACCAATTTCCTGTGTCCTTCTTTAGCTTCGTGGTCTTTTTCTTTTCTTGTGGCTTCAACGGGTTGTCTTGGGTCACCCTGCCTTGGCTTTTTCCTTTGTTCTTCGGATTCGTAGATCCAAAGTCTTGCTTCTTTTGTTTAAACTTCTGCTCGATGTTGACATCATATCAGTATGTCGTGCCGAACGAGGAGATGTTCAAGAACTCCATCTCATCCTGGATGTATCTATGTAGGGAGCCGTGGTATTTGAGTACCAAATGCAACTCAGAATCCTTGATACCCAACTTTATGCGAAGGGTATGAAAAATATTTGTGAAATCCTGCACATCTTGGTCCCTTCCCTACCACAGCATGGTCCACTTTATGTATTTATCCTCATAGCTTTTGACAGGGTAGTACTGCTCCTTGATGGCATCCCGGAATGCATTCTAAGTGGGTGCAACTGAAAATAGTGAGCTCGTAATTTCATCCTTCTGCTCGCAATAGGTTTCCCACCAGTCCTTGACGTGGGGGGCTGCTTTGAGAAGTGAAAAAGTGATATTTTCCCAGTTGGAAAAATCATGAACAAAAAAATACCCTTCTAACAGATTTAACCATTTATCTACAGTGTCTGCCTCTATCTGACCCTCAAATATGGGAATGTCAAAGTTAAATTGTACCTTAAAGGGTGTGGCTCTTCTAGAGTAGCTGCTAGAACTAGATGTGTCACTCCTAGGTAGCTGTTGAAGGATCTGGGAAAAGTTGCCCATCATCGCGTTCCTTTGACGCTCGAGGGCCTCTTCGAGCAAGATTTTGATAGGAGCTCCTACCCTCCTGACTTTCTTTTCATCCGCCTTGGGAGGCCATTGGGATTTGCAAGGCTGGTCTTGCAAAGGTTCGACCAGTTCAAGCCCTAAATCCTTATATCCCGACGTCGTTGGGGACATGCAAAGAAAAACAGAAGAAGCAGACCCGTATGGTACCACAGATCTGGTTTTAAATAGGAATGCAACAAATTACAGAGATAACCATAAATACATAGATACAATAGAAATGATACTTCATTTCATTAATGTAAAATACTGAAATATGCTTACAAACAAAAATGGAAATAACCTAGCTCATGCGATGGTAACTTATCTCTGAGAAAAGATGTGGCAACTACATGCCTCTCAACTGAGTTACAATGAGGCTCAGAGGCCTATTTATAGTTGAGAAACAATGGAAAACGCTAAACATCTGAAAATCTAACCCTAGGAGATGAAGCGCCAAACTATGGGCCCTGTTTTGGGTAAATCGGTACATCAACTTCCCAGGGTCATAAATTTGGCATACGATCTCCGTTTGACGCGCACAATACCTTGTTATAAAGATCTATCCGAGGAATACAACTTTGGGATGAGCAACATCAGTCCACAAAGTTATGTTGCTCGCATTTTTCCCAAAAAAAAATCATTTTGGGCCACAAAATGACTCCGGAAGTTCAGGACCCGAAAAACTACTAAAAATAGTAAATTGTGCTACAATTAAGGAAACTGAAAAACTAAAAGAGACAGTTGTGGGGGTCCAAGTGGGATAGGTGGGTGGCCACCAACATACACCTGGATCATTCCTCCCCCCTTAGGAAGCAATGGTGCCCATTGCGTTCAGTTCCTCCATGCGATGATGAAACTTCTGCTGAACTTGGTCCCCAGTGAGCTGTTCTGCAACCTCTGATGTGTCAAGTAATGGTGGGAAGCTTGGTTGAGGGCAGTCCACATTAAACACTTAGTGCAAGAAAAGGAATGAGGGAATGTTGTGCTCCAAAGCATTGTTTCCCACAACCTTGGTACTAGTGTAAGGACCATATCGGAGTGGTCTGAGCTTCTGATGGGCTCTTGTAAGGCATTCTTTCTACAAATGCAACCAGACTTTGTCGCACACCTAAAACTTATGTGGTACCTGATGTTGATCATGTCACTGCTTGTACTTCGAATTTTCCAGAATGGAGCGGCAATATATCGACTCATTGGGTAGAGGTACTCTAGGAGTCAGAACGAATGAATGCTTGACTTGACAGTGAAATGGTACCCCTTTAGACAAGGAGATGATGTTCCTATATTCTTTCATGACCGTATCGACCTAATTTTGTTGTGTGGAGGAACCCTTCTCGGGGGTCATGGATGTGGTGATGATCTTCCCCTTACTTTGAGAGCGAACCAGACAGAAAATAAATTTCCTAGTCTGGGAGATGATCTTACTGCATTTCTTAGTAGAGATGAAAGAAGTGGCAGTAGGTGGGGCTACCTCCGGTATCCTGTATAATGAATTACCCAAAGAAATAATAACAGCGCAATTCCTTGATTCATACACAACATGTCACCTCCACAAGTATGGTTGGCCTAATAATCCATCACAAACATCAAGAGGTGCAACATCACATAATACCTCATATTTGAAGGGCCTAATGTTGTAGGGAAGGCGGCATTGTTGGCGGACTCAAAGATCTCGCCATTGGTGAAGCCAACTGATACTATAAAGCTGTGGGTGTGGTGTAGTCGAAAGGCCCAACCGCTTCACGACCTTTGTTGAAATGAGGTTCTTTTGGCTCCCATTGTCAACAATGAATTGCAGTGGCGAACCCTTCACCCACATCTGTGAGTGGAAAAGACGCTCCCTCTCCTCTGGATCTTCATGCTCATTCTTCTGGATCTTGACAGTGGCAATAGTGGTGTTGGGCTCCACATCAATGATCTGCTTCCCTTTGTCATTCCCCTTGTCGGGTTCTGACTCAGGGTCGAAACATGCATCTGATTCTGAAGCCTTCAACTCGGCCACCAACGACTTCTTGGTCTGACACTCACTTGTGTTATGGGTGGGGCTCTTATGGAACTCAAACCACTTTCCTATGTACTTCTTTGGCTTCATGGTGTTGTTCTTTTCTTGTGGCTTCGACAGGTTGTCTTGGGTCACCCTACCTTGGCTTTGTCCTTTGTTCTTCGGATTCGAAAATCCAAAGTCTTGCTTCTTTTGTTTAAACTTTTGCTCGATCTTGACAGTGTATTGGTGTGCCATGCTGAGTGAGGAGATTTTCAGGAACTCCATCTCATCCTGCATGTATCTATGTAGGCAGCCGCGGTACTTGAGTACCAAATGCAACTCAGAATCCTTGATACCCAACTTTGTGCGAAGGGTATGAAAAATATTTGTGAACTCGTGCACATCTTGGTCCCTTCCCTACCGCAGCGTGGTCCACTTTATGTATTTATCCTCATAGCTTTTGACAGGATAGTACTGCTCCTTGATGGAATTCGGGAATGCATTCCAAGTGGGTGTGATTGAAAATAGTGAGCTCGTACTTTCATCCTTCTGCTCGCAGTAGGTTTCCCACTAGTCCTTGACGTGGGGGGTTGTTTTGACAAGTGAAAAAGTGATATTTTCCCTACTGGAAAAATCATGAACAAAAAAAATACCCTTCTAGCATATTTAACTATTTATCTACAACATCTTCATCTATATGACCCTGAAATATGGGAATGTTAAAGATAACTTGTACCTTAAAGGGTGTGGTGCTTCTAGAGTAGCTGTTGGAAGTAGATGTGTTGCCCCTGGGTAGTCGCTGAAGGATCTGGGCAAATTTGTCCATCATCGTGTTCCTTTATCGCTCGACAGCTTCTTCAAGCAAGATTTTGATAGGATCTCCTGCCCCCTCGTCTTTCTTTTCATCCAGCATTAGAGCCTGTCGAGATTTGCAAGGTTGGTCTTGCAAAGGTTTGACCAGTTCAAGCCCTAACTCCTTATATCCCGACCTTGTTAGGGACATGCAAAGAAAAGCAGAGAAAGAGAAGACCCCTCTAATACCACTGGTCCAGTTTTAAACAGGAATGCAACAAATTACAGAGATAACCATAAATATGCTTACAAACAGAAATGGAAATAAACTAGCTCTGGCGATGGTAGCTTATCTTTGAGAAAAGATGTGGCAGCTACATGCCTCTCAACTGAGTTACAATGAGGCTTGAAGGCCTATTTATATTTGAGAAGCAATGGAAAATCCTAAACATCCAAAAACCTAACCTTAAGAGATGAAGCACCAAACTATGGGCCCCGTTTTGGGTAAATTGGTACATCAACTTCCCGGGGTCGTAACTTTGGCACACAATCTCCGTTTGACGTGCACAATACCTCATTAGAAAGCTCTATTCGAGGACTACAACTTTCGAATAAGAAACATGGTGAAAAGTTGCTCCCATTTTTCCCAAAAAATGTCGTTTAGGGTCACAAAACTGCTCCCGAAGTTTAGGACCCGAAAAACTGCTAAAAATAGTAAATTGTGCTACAGTTAAGGAAACTGAAAGAAACAATTGTGGGGGTCCATGTGGGATAGACCAACATCCTCTTGGATTAGTAACGCCCTATTTTTGATCCCCCAAAAGTAGCATTGTAAAATTGCAAACATTTTTAATGGTCGAGGTCCAAGTGATGTAATATATAAACATTGTATATTAAAATAACAAAATGAGATATATCACTAGTTTCAACATGAACATGGATAGAGTTATAGGGGGTTATAATTCGACAAGAGTGGGAGCTTAAAGGGGGTGGTCATTTTTTAATTGATTGTCATTACCATGTAATCCCCGTTTTGAATCATTGAATTCAATCATTGGATGAAAGTCTGAGGTTGATAGAAGAGTCATATGAACTAGTTCTTGAAGCATGCGGTATGAAAACTTATGTAAGAGGTGGGCGATAAAGTCATCCCACTTTTTCATGACAGTAAGAGGTTGAGTAAAATTATCCCTGGGGAGAGTGGGAATCAAGTAACCATGCATGGGAAAAGAAAAAATTGAGTGAAAGAGTAATGCAATTTTTACAAGGACATGTATGGAGCTATGCAAGTAATAAGAAGTAAGAAAAATAGAGAAAAATGTTGGGAAAATGTAGGAATCCGTGACTATATGTTGAGGACAACTTGTGAAGCTAATAATTTTGTTGAAAAATAGGTTGGTTTGCCTATGGGAGTTCTCATTGAGAAAAATACCCTAGGGCTTACATACAGGTTGTGTGAGCAGTCATGTAACAATGTGATTTCCTAGAGCATACAGAGAAATTCACGATCAATATTACACTGGAGCCCTAGAGGAGATGGAGATTGTCGAAGGGACTATGATGTAGAGAAGGGAATCTCATTCCTTGGGTTGTGCAAACTAATGGAGAGTAAAGTTGGGAAATTGAAATTGTTGAAGGAATGATGTCATCATGTCTTTTTTTGGTAACCGACTATTCGAGTGGATAATAGATTCCCATAGGGACTTGTTTGTCCTTGTGGACTCATAGCCCTATCTCATGGGTGACATGCTACTAAGAGAATCAGAGTAGTGTTTGTGTAAATCATTTCAAAAGGTAAGTGATCTATTCTCTTTGTTGTTTAGTGTGTAAGTGTTGTGTTTGACTTCTATTTCTTGTGTTTGTTTCTATTGTGGATGTTTAGTTAATTCTATTCATAATTTCAGAAATTATTGTTAGATGTACATGCATATAAATGTCATGGTGTGCATATTTCCACATTTGAATTGGTACCGCAGTCAAATTTCGTACTAACATGACTCAAAAAAGGATGTAGATACAAGATCCATCCTAACTTTGAATGTACCAAGCACCAAGATGGATCAAATCTCTCAATATGCAAACTTATTTTTAAGTGAAAAACTTGAGGAAAAGTTTACACCTTGAGAGATTTGATTCCTCTCAATGCTTGGTAGATTTTGAGTTAAGATGAATCTATGTTGTTTCTTAATAATATTATTTATAATTATGTAAATTTCACATCTTTATACATAGAAATATTCTTATTTTTTATTTGATTAAAACATTGGTAATAAAAATATGTGGAGGTTGTGAGGTTCACCATATTAATTCATTGCATTGTCATAATTTGTAGCATGTGTGATGGCATGGGGGAAGGTTGCAATGCCATACCCCTCCTTAACCTGTACCTTAAAGGGTGTGGCACTTCTAGAGTAGCTGCTGGAAGTAGATGTGTCGCTCTTGGGTAGCCGCTGAAGGATCTGGGCCTCTTCAAGCAAGATTTTGATAGGATCTCCTGCCCCTTCGACTTTCTTTTCATCCGCCTTGGGAGGCCATTGGGATTTGCAAGGCTGGTCTTGCAAAGGTTCGACCAGTTCATGCCCTAACTCCTTATATCCCGACCTCGTTGGCGACATGCAAAGAAAAACATAGAAAGAGCATACCCTTCTGATACCACTGATCTGGTTTTAAATAAGAACACAACAAAATACAGAGATAATCATAAATACATAGATACAACAAAAATAATACTTCATTTCATTATTGTAAAATACTGAAATATGCTTACAAACAGAAATGGAAATAAACTAGCTTGAGCAATGGTAGCTTATCTCTGAGAAGAGATGTGGTGGCTACATGCCTCTCAACTGAGTTACAATGAGGCTCGGAGGCCTATTTATTGTTCAGAAATAATGGAAAACCCTAAACATCCAAAAACCTAACCCTAGGAGATGAAGCGCCAAACTACGGGCCCCATTTTGGGTAAATTGGTACATCAACTTCCCGTGGTCGTAACTTTGGCATATGATCTCTGTTTGATGTGCACAATACCTCGTTAGAAAGATATATACAAGGAATACAACTTTGGGATGAGAAAAATTAGTTGATTAACCCATGTTGCTCTCAGTTTTCCAAAAAATGTCGTTTTGGGCCTCAAAATGACTCTGGAAATTCAGGACCTGAAAAACTGCTAAAAATAGTAAATTGTGCTACAACTAAAGAAAATGAAAAACTAAAAGAGATAGTTGTGGGGGTCCAAGTGGGATAGGTTGGTGTCCACAAAAATCCACCTAGATCATTCCTTCCCCCTTAGGAAGCAATGATCCCCATTACGTTGAGTACCTGCATGAGATGATGAAACTTCTGCTGAACTCGGTCCATAGTGAACTGTTCTACAACCTCTGATGTGTCGGGTAATGGTGGGAAGCTTGGTTGAGGGTGGTCCACATTGAACACTTAATGCTAGCAAAGGAATGGGGGAATGTTGTGCTCCAAAGCATTGTTTCCCACAGCCTTAGTACTGGTGTACGGACCATATCAGAGTGGTATGAGCTTCTGATGGGCTCTTGTAAGGCGTTCTTTCTCCAGATGCAGCCAGACTTTGTCGCCCACCTAAAACTTGTGTGGTACTTGATGCTAATCATGTCATTGCTTGTACTTGGACTTTTCCAGAATGGAGCAACGATATATCGAATGAATGCTTGACCTGACAGTGAAATGGTACCCCTATGGGTGAGGAGAAGATGTTGCTGTATTCTTTCATGACCGTATCAACGTGATTTTGTTGCACGGAGGAACCCTTCTCGGGGGTCATGGATGTGGCAATGATCTTCCCCTTACTTTGAGAGTGAACCAGACAGAAAATAAATTTCCTAGTCTGGGAGATGATCTTACTGCATTTCTTAGCAGAGATGAAAGAAGTGGCGGTAGCTGGGGCTACCTCCGGTATCCTGTATAATGAGTTTCCCAAAGAAATAATAACAACGCGAGGCCTTGACTCATAAACAACATGTCACCTATACAAGTATGGTTGGCCTAATAATACATCACAAACATAAAGGGGTGCAACATCACACAATACGTCATCTTTGAAGGGCTTGATGTTGTAGGGAAGGCGACATTACTGGCGGACTCGGAGATCTCGTCATTAGTGAAGCCAACCGATACTATACGGCTACAGGTGTGGTGTAGTCGGTAGGCCCAACCGCTTCACGACCTTTGCTAGAATGATGTTATTTTGGCTCCCACTATCAACAATGAATTGCAATGACGAACCCTTCACCCACATCTGTGAGTGGAAAAGACGCTCCCCCTCCTATAGATATTCGTGCTCATTCTTCTGGATCTTGGTAGTGGCAATAGTGGCACTAGGCTCTGTGTTAATAATCTTCTTCCCTTTGTCATTCCCCTTGTCGGGTTTTGACTCAGGGTCGGAATATGCTTCTGAACCTGACGCCTTCAACTCGGCCACGAATGAATGCTTGGTTCGACACTCACTTGTGTTATGAGCGGGGCTCTTATGGAACTCGTACCATTTTCCTGTGTCCTTCTTTGGCTTCATGGTGTTGTTCTTTTCTTGTGGCTTCGATGGGTTGTCTTGGGTCACCCCACATTGGCTTTTTCCTTTGTTCTTCGGATTCGAAGATCCAAAGTCTCGCTTCTTTTGTTTAAACTTTTGCTTGATCTTGACAACGTATCGGTATGTTGTGTCGAGCGAGGAGATGTTTAGGAACTCCATCTCGTCCTGGATGTATCTATGTAGGCAGCTGCACTATTTGAGTACCAAATGCAGCTCAAAATCCTTGATACGCAACTTTGTGTGAAGGGTATGAAAAATATTTGTGAACTCCTGCACATCTTGGTCCCTTCCTTGCCGCAGTGTGGTCCACTTTATGTATTTAGCCTCATATCTTTTGACAGGGTAGTACTGCTCCTTGATGGAATCTCAGAATGCATTCCAAGTGGGTGTGGCTGAAAATAGTGAGCCCGTACTTTCATCCTTCTACTTGCAGTAGGTTTCCCACCAGTCCTTCACGTGGGGGGATGCTTTAAGAAGTGCATAAGTGATCTTTTCCCAACTGGAAAAATCATGAACTAAAAAATACCCTTCTAGAAGATTTAACCATTTATCTACATCGTCTGCATCTATCTGACCCTCAAATATGGGAATGTCAAAGTTAACTTGTACCTTAAAGGGTGTGGCTCTTCCAGAGTAGCTGTTGGAAGTAAATGTGTTGCCCCTGGGTAGCCGTTGAAGGATCTAGGCAAAGTTGTCCATGATTGTGTTCCTTTGTCACTCGAGGGCCTCTTCATGCAAGATTTTGATAAGATCTCCTGCCCCCTCATCTTTCTTTTCATCCTCCATGAGAGCCCGTCGGGATTTGCGAGGCTAGTCTTGCAAAGGTTCGACTAGTTCAAGCCCTAAATCCTTACATCCCAACCTTGTTGGGGACATGCAAAGAAAAACAGAGAAAGAGTAGACCCCTTTGATACCATTGATCCAGTTTTAAATAGTAACGCAACAAATTACAGAGATAACCATAGATATAAAGATACAATAGAAATAATACTTCATTTCATTAATGTAAAATACTGAAATATGCTTACAAATAGAAATGGAAATAAACTAGCTCGGGCAATGGTAGCTTATCTCTGAGAAGAGATTTGGCAGCTACATGCCTCTCAACTGAGTTACAATGAGGCTTGAAGGCTTATTTATTGTTGAGAAACAATGGAAAACCCTAAACATCCAAAAATTGTTGGGTAAATTGGTACATCAACTTCCCGGGGTCGTAACTTTAGCATACGATTTTTGTTTGATGTGCACAATACCTCGTTAGAAAGATATACCCAAGGACTACAACTTTGGGATAAGAAAAAAGAAATGATGCTGCTCCCCGTTTTCCCAAAAAACTTCGTTTAGGGCCTCAAAACAGCTTTGGAAGTTGAGGACCCAAAAACTGCTAAAAATAGAAAATTGTGCTACAATTAAGGAAACTGAAAAACTGAAAGAGATAGTAGTGGGGGTCCAAGATGGATAGGTGGTTGGCCACCAACATCCTCCTGGATCATTCCTCCCCCCTTAGGAAGAAATGGTCCCCATTGCGTTGAGTTACTCTATGAGATGAGGAAACTTCTATTGAACTTGGTCCCTGAGGAGCAGTTTTGCAAACTCTGATGTATTAAGTAATGGTGGGAAGCTTGGTCGAGGGCGGTCCATATTGAACACTCAATGCAAGCAATGGAATGGGGGAATGTTGTGCTCCAAACTAGTGTTTCCGACAACCTTGGTACTGGTGTAAGGACCATATCGGAGTGGTCTGAACTTCTAATGGGATCTTGTAAGGCTTTCTTTCTGTAGATGCAGCCAGACTTTTCCATCCTCCTCAAAATTATGTGATACATGACGCTGATCATGTCGCTACTTGTACTTTCCATTTTCCATAATGGAGAGACAATATATCGACTCGTTGGGTAGAGGTGCTCCAGGATTCAGATCAAATGAATGCTTGACCTGATTGTGCAATGGTACCACTGTGGGTGAGGAGAAGATGTTCATGTATTCTTTCATGACCATATCCACCTACTTCTGATGTGTGGAGGAACCCTTCACGGGGGTCATGGATGTAGCGACGATATTCCCTTTACTTTGAGAGCGAACCAAATAGAAAATAAATTTCCTAATCTGGGAGATGATCTTACTGCATTTCTTAGCAGAGATGAAATAAGTGGCGGTAGGCGGGGCTACCTCCGGTATCCTATATAATGAGTTATCCAAAGAAATAATAATAGCACAAGGCCTTGACTCATACAGAACATGTATCCTCCACAGGTATGGTTGGCCTAATAATATGTCACAAACATCAATAGGTGCAACATCACACAATAACTCATCTGTGAATGGCTTGATGCTGTAGGGAAGGCGGCATTTCTGGCGAACTCAGAGATCTCATCCTTGGTGAAGCCACTTGATACTATACAGCTGTGGGTTTGGTGTAGTTAGTATGCCCAACCGCTTCACGACCTCTGCTGAAATGAGGTTCTTTTGGCTCCCACTATCAACAATGAATTGCAACGACAAACCCTTCATCCACATCTGTGAGTGGAAAAGACGCTTCCCCTCCTCTGGATCTTTGGGCTCATTCTTTTGGATCTTGGTAGTGGCAACAATGGCGCTGGGCTTTGCGTCAATGATCCGCTTCCATTTTTCATTCCCCTTGTCGAGTTCTGACTCAGGGTTGGAACATGCATCTGATTTTGAAGCCTTCAACTCAGCCACCAACCACTGCTTGGTCCGACACTCACTTATGTTATGAGTGGGGCTCTTATGGAACTCACACCACTTTCCTATGTCCTTCTTTGGCTTCATGGTGTTGTTCTTTTCTTGCAGCTTTGACAGTCTTTGACAGGTTGTCTTGGGGCACCCTGCCTTGGCTTTGTCCTTTGTTCTTCGGATTCGCAAATCCAAAGTCTCGCTTATTTTGTTTAAACTTTTGCTCGATCGTGACAGTGTATTGGTATGTCGTGCCTAGTGAGGAGATGTTCAAGAACTCCATCTCGTCCTGTATGTATCTATGTAGGTAGCCGACGTATTTGAGTACCAAATGCAGCTCAGAATCCTAGATACCCAACTTTATGCGAAAGGTATGAAAAATATTTGTGAACTCCTGGACATCTTGGTCCCTTCCCTGCCACAGCGTGATCCACTTTATGTATTTATCCTCATAGCTTTTGACAAGGTAGTACTGCTCCTTGATGGAATCTGGGAATGCATTCCAAGTGGGTGTGGCTGAAAATAGTGAGCCTGTAATTTCATCCTTCTGCTCGCAGTAGGTTTCCCACTAGTCCTTGACATGGGAGGCTGCTTTGAGAAGTGCAAAAGTGGTATTTTCGCAACTAGAAAAATCATGAACAAAAAACTACCCTTCTAGTAGATTTAACCATTTATCTACAACATCTGCATGTATCTGACCCTGAAATATTGGAATGTCAAAGTTAACTTGTACCTTAAAGGGTGTGGTGCTTCCAGAGTAGTTGCTGGAAGTAGATGTGTCGCCCCTGGGTAGCCACTAAAGGATCTGGGCAAGGTTGTCCACCATCGCATTCCTTTGTCACTCGACGACCTCTTCGAGCAAGATTTTGATAGGATCTCTTGCCGCCTCAAATTTCTTTTCATCCGCCATGGGAGCCTGTCGGTATTTGCGAGGTTGGTCTTGCAAAGGTTCGACCAGTTCAAGCCCTAACTCCTTATATCTCAACCTCGTTGGGGACATGCAAAGAAAAACAGAGAAAGAGCAGACCGCTCTAATACCACTGATCCGGTTTTAAACAAGAACGCAACAAATTACAGAGATAACCATAAATACAGAGATACAACAGAAATAATACTTCATTTCATTAATGTAAAACTCTAAAATATGCTTACAAACAGAAATGGAAATAAACTAGCTCTGGCGATGGTAGCTTATCTTTGAGAAAAGATGTGGTGGATACATGCCTCTCAACTGAGTTACAATGAGGCTCAAAGGCCTATTTATATTTGAGAAACAATGGAAAGCCCTAAACATCCAAAAACCTATCCTTAGGAGATGAAGCGCCAAACTATGGGCCCTGTTTTGCATAAATTGGTACATCAACTTCTCGGGGTCATAACTTTGGCATGTGATCTTCATTTGACACGCACAATACCTTGTTAGAAAGATCTATCCGAGGACTACAACTTTTGGATTAGCAACACACATCGATGCTGCTCCCATTTTTCCCAAAAAACACCGTTTAGGGCCACAACACGGCTCCCGAAGTTCAAGACCCAAAAACTGCTAAAAATAGTAAATTGTGCTACAACTAAGGAAATTGAAAAACTAAAAGAAACAATTGTGGGGGTCCAAGTGGGATAGGTGGGTGGTCACCAACATCCACTTGGATCAGTAATTCCCTAGTTTTGATCCCCCAAAATTAGCATTGTACAATTGCAAACATTTTTAATGGTTGAGGTCCAAGTGATGTAATATATAAACATTGTATATGAAAATAACAAAATGAGATATATCACTAGTTGCAACATGAACATGGATAGAGTTATAGGGGGCTATAATTCCACAAGAGTGGGAGCTTAAAGGGGGTGGTGATTTTCTTAAATTGATTGTCATTACCGTGTAATCCCCATTTTGAATTATTGAAGTCAATCATTGGACGCATGTGTGAGGTTGATAGAAGAGTCATATGAACTAGTTCTTAAAGCATGCAGTATGAAAACTCATGTAAGAGGTGGGCAATAAAGTCATCCCACTTTGTCATGACAGTAAGAGATTGAGTAAAATCATCCTTGGGGAGAGTTGGAATCAAGCAACCATGCATGGGAAAAGAAAATTTTGAGTGAAAGAGTAATGCACTTTTTACAAGGACATGTATGGAGCTATGCAAGTAATAAGAAGTAAGAAAAGTAGAAAAAAATGTTGGGAAAAGGTAGGAGTCTGTGACTATATGTTGAGGACAACTTGTGAAGCTAATAATTGTGTTAAAAACTAGGTTGGTTTGCCTATGGGAGTTCTCATTGAGAAAAATACCCTAGGGCTTACATACAGGTTGTGTGAGCAGTCATGTAACAATGTGATTTCCTAGAGCATACAAAGAAATTCACAATCAATCTTACACTGGAGCCCTAGAGGAGATGGATATTTTCTAAGGTACTATGATGTAGAGAAGGGAATCTCGTCCCTTGGGTTGTGCAAACTGATCGGGAGTAAAGTTGGGAAATTGAAATCGCTGAAGGAATGATGTCATCATGTCTTTTTTTGGTAACTGTCTATTCGAGTGGATAATAGATTCCCATAGGGACTTGTTTGCCCGTGTGGACTCATAGCCCTATCTCATGGGTGACATGCTACTAAGAGAATTGGAGTAGTGTTTGTGTAAATCATTTAAAAAGGTAAGTGATCTATTCTCTGTGTTGTTTAGTGTGTAAGTGTTGTGTTTGACTTCTATTTCTTGTGTTTGATTCTATTGTGGATGTTTAGTTTATTCTATTCATAATTTCAAAATTTATTGTTAGATGTACATGCATATAAATGTCATGGTGTGCATATTTCCACATTTGAATTGGTACCATAGTCAAATTTCGTACTAACATGACTCAAACAAGGATGTAGATACAAGATCCATCCTAACTTTGAATGTACCAAGCACCAAGATGGATCAAATCTCTTAATATGCAAACTTATTTCTAAGTGAAAAACTCGAGGAAAAATTTACGCCTTGAGAGATTTGATTCCTCTCAACGCTTGGTAGATTTGGAGTTAAGTTGAATCTATGTTGTTTCTTAATAATATTATTTATAATTATGTAAATTTCACATCTT
>APFE031320190.1:153897-221454 GCA_000404065.3 Pinus taeda | reverse complement strand
TTTAAAATGTAAATGTTTTTTCTAATTGGTTGATAACTATTTTTATGTGATTTTTAATTAGATTGTTAGATATAACATTATATTAAAAAATAAAAAAACTAAAAAGGTTTTTTTCACCAAATGTGGATAAATGGATAAACTGGATAACTACCAACCATAATTAAAGCAAGTAATTGCAAAAAAAAAAGATCGGAACAAGATGTAAATAAATATGAGTTGTCGCTGCCTACCATTATTTATGCTTTCTTCAATACTTTAATAAGTAGGAGAAAAATGTATATGTGTAGACTTAATTATATAATTTTACATAATATCAATAAAAAATTAAACAAATATTAATAATAAATTAAAAAAGGCTATCAACTCAAATAACAAATAACTATGTAAATAAAGCAAACCCAAGTGAATAGATACATTCGAAGTTTTCCATTTCAGCAGAAAAAGAGAAAAAAATGACGCATGCAGCTAAGGTTTACCAGTCCTTAGAGGTCGCCGACAAACTGGTAGACTTTGTTGCCACAACACTATGCATCCCACGCTTTGGCACAGACTCGGTCACATTGAGCTTGGTGGATTGCAATGGATCGCTCCTTTGGGCCTCCCTCTGGAAACAACCAAAAGGCAGCCCTGAGCCCACAAAAAAGACTAAGAACGGCAGAAGACCCGAGGAGTTAATCGACTCTCCATATTAGGACTAGACTACACCACGGAAATCACTGGGTTTGATATATGTTGTTGTGTTCTTTCCAATAGAGTCAACCAAGGATGTATTCCAATCTGTTGACCTGGGGATGAAGGGCGCTTTTGTAGTTGTGCACAATGATGCAGGAAAGCAGGCAACTGCTTGCCAGAACCAAAAAACAAGGTTTGAAACCCCAGTGGCTGAACAACCTCCACAACGGTCATGGAGGTCCTCCCCCCATCTGATACGCAGCGCATCTTACAGATCAGAACAAAGGAAAAATGATGTGGGCACCCAAAAAGCAGATCAATTCATACGCTAGCCAGATCTAGTTGTCTACAAACCAATATCCCCTGTTCACACCAGCTAGCAGACCTTGCGATAAGAGGGAAAGGGGAACCCTCTACGATAATCACGACAGCGCAGGAGAAGGTATGGAGCACCTATCTAGGCGCATCTTATACAGAACTACCACCACATCGAGAACATGATCTGGAAAAGAGATAACGAGACAGAGCATCGATATGCTTAGATCTGTCATATTCAGGGACATGTGCAACAGATCGAGCCCCTCCTCAGACAGACCCACACTCAAATGTGGAGGATCTAATACAAAAATTCATTAAAACAATGGAAGGCAAGACTATTTGCTGGAGGATCTGGAAGGGAAGGAAGATTCAGGAGCTAAGATACAAAATCTAGAACCACCTCGGTATACTAGCATGCCGACAAAATATGATCTGCTCAGGCCACAGTTTTTATAGGACAACCTCACACTCTAGGATTATGGCATCACCACAGACTCGACCATCATAATTAACCTACGTCTGAGGGGTGGATGTGTTGGAACCAGTTCAAAAAGCACATGATCCTTCAAGGAAGTAGTCAAAGGTAAGGAAAAAGCACAAACCAAATTAGCAACATTGCCTGAGCTTCCAGGGCCCTACATTATAGAACAAAAATATGAGAATCCTAATCTTACCATCGAAATGCCTAAGGTAAAAGTCTTGTACACAGATCTCTATTCCAAATCAATTATATGCAGATTTAATGGGTTTTGGCCTAAATCTGATGTTTTGCACCAATGGATTTATGATGCTTGGTCCCCAGACTGTGAAATATACTTATGCCCCAAAGCCTTTTTTATAGTCAGATTCAGAATAGTACAGGAAAGGGAATATATCCTCAATAAGGGACCATGGTTCTGGGGTAATGCAAGACTATTTATGACCCCTTGGTTTCCAGAATTTCACGCCAACACAATGGTGGTATCAAAGATGCTAGTTTGGGTCAGGTTGCACAACCTCCCGTTACACTTCTGGCATCACAATGTATTAATCACCATAGGGAATGCATTGGGTAAATTCCTAAACATCGATGAGGACAGATTTACAAAGATGCCAGTTTGGGTCAGGTTGTACAACCTCCCGTTACACTTCTAGCATCACAATGTATTAATCACCATAGGGAATGCATTGGGTAAATTCCTAAAGATCGATGAGGACAGACTTACAAGGGGGATATTCACTTTTGCTAGGATATGCATTGAGGTAGATCTCAGTGAGGGACTACTAGAAAGCATAAACTTGAATTTCAATAATACACAGTGGACATAACCACTAGACTACGGAAATACAGCCTTCCGATGTCGTGGATGTCTACAAACAGGAAACCTCCACAGTGCCTATCCTAAAGCAAAAAAAACTCCCAAATGGAACTAGAAGCAACAAAAACAACCAAAAGGATGGCAATATACAGCCCCCTTGGAGGAAGAAGTATAAAAAGTAGAAACAAAAACATACAAAGCAAAAATAGAGGATCAAAAGGACTAGAATATCACACAAAAGGAGGAGAAAGTCCTCAGCAACCCTATGTAGCACCAAGAATCTCAACTAATAGGAATGGAAATAACTGGCATGAAGCGAACTCATGGATCAAAAGGATCTGATTCTAACAAAGACACTCCCATTCATACAAGTGAAAATCAGCTTTCCATTGTAATGACCTCTCCCAACACTGGGGGTTGGCAAAAGGTGGAAAAAAAGCTTAGAATGGGATTTATAGGTAGTGATTTGGATAGATATCTCTTCAAACCAACTAGTCTCACCAAACACCCTCATTGTTACAGAGTTGATATTGCAATAAAGGAACCTCAATGATCTATGGGATCTAGTTGAGTGCATATTGACCAAATTAGCGACCAATTTACTAAATGATATAAAATGCAAGTTATATCCTCCTACTAATTTGTATAAACCTGATAAAGAAATGATATTGAATTTTTCTATACAATGTTATGCTTTACATTTCTTCACATGGTATAGACACAAATTGATTTCCTTGTAACTAGTTTGAAAACTTATATTGTTTATGATGAGAACAATATAAACAATAATCAAAACTCATGAAATAGATGATGTTCATTTTCAATAGTATATCACTTTACTCACACCACCCACACTCCCAAATAATTTAAGAAAAAATGTATAATATTTTTAAATCAAGTGAGCTAATCTTATAAAAAATGGACCCTCTTTATGACTACAAATATTATAGCAATCTATCAAAATTGTCAACAATAATTCAAGTTATATTATATTCCAGGCTCCATCCATTATTAAATATTATTGTTCGGGGTTTACCAAATTACAAATAGAACCAAATTGAATTAAAGATTTCAATTAATGGGAGCTCTAATAGTATATTGGATGGGGTTTTACCATTGGAAAATAAAGTGCCTCCCATATTACATGGAGAGGACACTTTCTGTTACACTATGACATGAAAGGGCACTTGTGAATAAGAAGCAAGGTGGCTATAGAGTGATTCATGACATGCTTATGTCATTCAAATAAGTTTGGTGCCTCAAAGGTTGGAAGATAATGGAACAACCCAAGACCATGACCAAAATTGGCTCGAGTATATCCAAAATTTGTGCATAAGACATCTAAGTGGGCAAGTGTGATGGGATATTAACATGCCAGAGTAAGTTGGCCCCTAATAAATTTAGTCTAGGAGGTTGATAGCATCAATTTTGGCCAACCCACTTGACAACCTCTAACTTGGTGTTCTCTTGTTTTAGAATTTCTGCTATGCTTCAGTTAGATATATCCATTGGTCATTGGATTGTAGAGAACCTAACATGCTGATTGGCACTCCACTGCTAGACAAGAAATTTGGGGCTCTTGGGAATCATGGTGGCTCTAGACATAGTGGTTGTAGAAGTGAATAACTCCCCAAAAGGGATTCAATTTTTACCGATGCAAGTTTAATTGTTGGCTTGCTCCTAATGTGAAAATACTAGTTGGGACAAGCATGATAAGGAACAATGTAGATAGGGGAATAGGTCAGGTATTTGAGACTTCTTAGATTAACGTCAAAGACAAAGGGAAACTCAAGGTTGTATAGGTGAAAAAAAAGATAAATAAAAAAACCTAAGCATAAGAGAATTCAACATGCAAAGAAAAAATATTTTATGGCTTCAACTTCACCCCCTGCATCTAAGAAACTGTTGGAAATCCTTGAAATAGTTAGCGAGAGGAAGACGGACAAAATCAAGGAACATATTAGAGAGGAATTTGTAGGTTGGGTGGAGGACCTTGTGTTTTGACGCACTAGGGATAACAAGTTCTTTACAGCCATAGAGTTATATTGAAAATTAAAAGCGCTAATAGCTCAAGCTATTGAGGATAAATGAATATTTCATCGAAAGATATTGAATAAGTTGGATCAAATGGAGAAGAGGGAGATCCTCATAGATAATAAAGTTGAAGCACTAGTAAGATATGTCTCTAGAGTAAAATTCAAGGCATCAACCAAGCAAGAGAAAACTAATTTGGGAAAGAAAAAAATTGTAGACTAACAACCTACAAAATGAACCTCTTCAAACCCAATTGAAGTGAAAGGCAACCATGAGGAACTATACTAGCACCGACTACATATAACTAAAGTGGTTATAGCTCCAGGCTAATTTGGGTAACTTTAGTATGTTTAATGACTAGTACTTCAAGTTTTTATTTTTATTTTTATTTTTGGAACACTTATGTCAAGTTATATCAAATAGTTGGTATAGTGAGTTAGCTAATTACATGAAAAATTAAAGACATGTTTAGCATACATTAAGAAAATCGATATTTCATTTACAACACCCTGGCCTAATTCCTTCATGATACACCATATAAAATTAGAAACATAAAATTTTGTGCATAACATTAATATAAAAACTATACTAAAAAAATTAAAAACTCTATTTTTTTTTATAACCAATTTAAACAATAAACAATAGAAAAAGATTACAATTAAACAATTTTTAAAAATAAATTATATACTATAATAATCTAAAAAGTTATCTCAACTGATTATCACAAATAACAAATTTTATTTGACTATCTAATTAATTCCTTTTTAAGCACATAATCTCTATCCAAATATTTGCAAAAAAAAACACATTTAATCTCGCTAAACATCCCTAAATTTATTTTTAATTAATAAAAAATATATTTGAGAACTTTCCAAAAGAATATTAGGAAAAAAGCTCATTTTTAGAGATATAAAATCCAAAAACGAAATTGTATAGGAGAAGCAAGAGGCATATTGCCTTCCATGTGGATAAAATATTAAAAATGGCTCTCATTATCACAATATAAAATGTAGCAATAACTCTTAATTTCTAGATGAGGCCACTCTTAGAGACAAGATATCTCTTCCACGACGTTAAAGGTTGCAATATATTCACCTCACCTTCTACTCAAAATAATAATAGTGGGAATTGACGTGACATCATACGCGCAAAAGTTAAGTGCTGAATTCTGCCGGCCATAGTCACTCACCTGGCGCATTTTTCCACTCTTATGCAAACAAATCAAAATCTTTGTTGGGTGGAGACTCTTTCTGACAAGAACCGTCTTGTCAAGCCGTTATCAGATCATCCTAGAATATCCAGTGTCTGGTCTAGTCTGCTCTGTGATGGGCTGTTCTCTTTTTACCATTCTTTTTATAAGGTGGAGGATAAAAGTAATTTAAAATTTCATAACCTTGGTATATATTAGTGGATCAAATTCTATTTTCATGTTTTTTTAAAAAAATTCTAAGTGGCATGGTTATCATAGATACAACAATTTAAGTGGACATAGACATGGAGATCAAATCTTGGTATTTTCCCACACTACCGGTAATGTGAAGGGACGTTAAACTTTTTGAGACTTCAACCTGAATATCATCTCAAAGAGATGACCTTGGTTCTTAGACAGATGCCTCATGTTCATCTTGTCGAAATTCATCAACAAGAGATGCAGTTGAACCAACATGAGAGAGGTTAGGATCCATGGTAGCAGAAGACTGAGCAAGGTCAAATGCCAAAGGTTTATCATAACTATTACAGGAAAGAAAAGAATCCTACTTATCACCCAATTGAGCCAAATGATGTTTAACTAACATGAAAATTAGACTATGTTGGAACACGGACCTTTTAGGGTTTTTGTGATAGGCTTGATAAGTCGTTGACATTTTCGTTAAACTCTTTAGCAAATAATAGGGAAAGTTAAGATTTTGGCCTAAGAAAACCATTAAAAGATGAATATGTTACATAAAAATATGTTATACATCCCTTAAAAGGTTATATATCTATGAATTAAGTGCAACAACTCACACCATTTCGACTTCAATAATGATACATGCATACCTTTGACTTGGTACTTGCATTTCTTACTATCAAGCAACTTTCTCCATGGAATGTTTCTGGCTGCAACATTCTTGGACCAACATTTGCCTTCAAGAGGAAGATGGATGGTTGTAGATAAGAATTTGAGGTTAACTTTAACTTCCAGGTCTCCTACTTAGGCTTTCCTCCCATTAAAAGAAGTAGCAAAGGCTTTGACGACCTCATTACTATGTCCCTAGAACAACTATAAAAATTTCCACTAGCCGACTCAGCGAAACAGAGCCCGACATTCATCATTTGCTTCAACAAGTTCTACTCCAATGAGATCGGTTCACATTATGGGTGGCATGTAGTCGAGAAAGAGTTATAGGTCGGAGTGAAACAAGGTTTAGGGAAACCAATGACCATAAATCAAATCATAAGTTATAGAGCCCTTGGACCAAAATGTGAAGATATGAAATGAGGCTTTTGGGACAACCCTCTCGAAAAGTTGAGTAATGAATTCAAGACCTATCAAGTACTAGATTAAGGGTAATGATGACCTAGGGATATGAATAATGAGTGGTGTCTTTGGGATAATGAGCCATACAAAAATTGGCATTTCCACAGGTTGACACTCGGGAGTTAGGATTCCAGACCAGTGGACGAATATGCGTGATAGCATAACACATCACTGGAAACCAATATTTTCCATAATTACGAATCCATAAAACAAATTGCCAAGAATTATATATTGAATTTGAAATAAGTGGACCATTAATTGACATACATGATATGATTGAACTGTTAAATGATGAAATGAAATACTAAAAAACATATAGCACCACCAATACAAGGTATAAACCTTAGGTTATGACCATTGATTCAAACATTTAAACATTTAAAATCACACATCATATGGAGATAAAATGATTAGCATAAGAGCTGTTATGATAGTTTATAGATGTTACCCAATTAGCATTAGAAATTGAACTAGGGTTGCTACAAAATCTATGATTTTGAAGCATCCCTTGAACTTAAACATTTTATTGATATAGGAGCAATGATAAACTCACTAATCATTACGACCAAAGGAAATAGCCCTTACATCACCAATGAATGAAAGAATGGGCCATATAATGTAACACACATCATTAACAAAAGTTGAATTTGGTGTAGGGATTAAAATGATAATTAAAGGAAAAGATCTAGAAATTGATCTAATACCAATCCAATCAAATCAAAACAACAAAATGAGTAAAAATTTTAGGAGGGACCCATTATTCTTGTCAAAATAAAAGGGATTAGTTTGGCCTACCAATAATTGGTGACTTGTTGGGTTGAACCAATTTTTCTCTATCCGGGAAAAAAAAAAAGGAGTAAGAATCAAATGGAGTTATAGCCATGTATAACATACTAAGAATTAGTATCTTTCAATTCAGCCTACAAAACAATATAAGTGTCCATCAATATCTTTATTAAAAAGAATCAACAATTTACGAATAAAACTCACTAAATATTTAGAAGGACCCATAATGATAACAAACTCAAAATATCAACAACAAATTGTGAGAGTTGGCATAATCATAAGTTTAATACCACAAGTAGAGCCACTACTTCCAGCAGGAATCCATAGCCTCGGGAAGGTTACCTTTTAACCCACTGATGTGTTAGTATCCCATCTATTAGATATATATTAAGAAACATTAAAAATATTTAATTTACTTAAAAAATTTCTTGGAAATAAACTGAAAGTCATTGCCCTGGCTTGGTAACTAGATAGTGAGAGTGCCATTCACAATAACTAATAGAAGTGAACAAGTCGGCTTGTGATGAGACCTCTTGTCTTCAATTTACAACCAAAATCCATTACCCTGGCTTGGTGACTAGTAGTGGTAATGTCACTTCCATTAGGACCCATGATCATAGTAGGTCGACTTTTAATGAGACCTCTTACCTCTCAGTTAACTTTTCATATTGTAAAAAACCCCAGGTTAAAATTTAATGTAATAAAGTTAATATAGGAAAAAGAATAATATCAAGGTCATGGGACACGTATTCCAAGTTGAATGTTGGGCAAAAACATCATAATGGGTGTCACTTTGATTTATTATGGTTAAGGAAATTGAAAAAGGAAAAGAGGTATTAATTGGAATTTATTTAGAAAAACAAAGGAAAATGAAGAAAAGGGAGAAGAAGGGTCAAAATTTGCATGGAGGAAAATTGAAGGAAAATGAAGAAAATAAAGGCCTCAATGATAAAAAGGCTTCTGAGGATCAGTTCACAACTTTTGCTAGTTCAATTTTAGAGCTCTCTCTATTCTCTCATACTCTTGCACACATAGAGCATTCTTGGAGAACTATAGCATTGGAGAAAGGAAGAAAAAGGAAGGATAAGCAAGGAGGGTTTGATCAAGTAGCTTCAGCATGAGGATTTGCATGTAACATGTTACATGTGTGATTTTATAGTTCATTTTTTAATGCATGGTACATGCATTTGTGTATTTGGTTCATCTGTTGGCATATACATGGGTTTTGTCAAGTTTGATAGTGGTTTCAGCCTTGCCTTGCCATTTCTGCATAGCCATGGTGTGATGGGATTATTATCTTGTTAAGCTTTGGATTGACAGAAGGTTTTGGAATCGAGTGAGGTGGTTTCAGGAAAATTCCCAATGGTTGAGGGTGGAGGTGGTTTAATCTCCAGGAAGCCCTCAGTAGGTGGGTGGATACATGAAAAATCCTTAAATTTTGAGTCATCCAAGATTGTTTTGAGCTTTACGATCTCTTGACCGATTTTGACAAGATCGTAGTAGTCTAAGGGTGGAGGTGTTCTAATATTTGGGAAGTCCTGGTTGTTTATGTCTTGAGATCACACATTCATTCTTGGAATATGGCATGGGGGTGATCGGATGAAAGAAATATTTGGTTCAGCTCAATCTATGGTTAGGTGGTACATGAAAGTCCCTGACTTGGTTTCCTTTTGCATAAGTTAATAAGAAATATTTTCTTATTGTAATCCATGAGAACCTATATTTGTTATTATGGTGATTGGATGGTTATTTGTTCATGGTTATTAATCCACTTATATGTTGTTTATAAGAATGGATTTGTAATGTAATCTAGCTATGACTTGTTTGGGATTTGATAAGTATTTGATGGTTAATGAATGCATGGGTTAAAAATTGTTATTGCAGTTATTATGAGAGGGTATTTGACATTCTTAGTGATTCTCATATAAGTTTCAGACTCCTATGATCATATATGCATTCATGACCTATAGTTTACATGTTCACCATATGCTTGATGAAATGAATGTCATGGTTAGGCCTAGTTAGATCAATTTCTTATTCAAGTTTTGTATGAATAACATTGTGATTAAGTAATTTATCATTCTAGAAAGTCTCAGGAAGTTATGGGCAATGGTCTAGAGGTTGGCATGAAATTGTGGCTTAGATCTCGGGACCGCAACCTCTGAACTAGGGATTTTGGGCTATAACCACACTCATGTAGGCTTGTGCAAGCAATTGGAGGGTCATAACCACACCCTTGTAGGCTTGTTCATGCAGTTGTGGTCCCAGGTCACTGAAAAAGAAATCCAACTCAGGGTTTGGTCACCTAGGGTGGTTCCTTGACCCCTGAGTGTCCTATAAGCCTTAAGGGAGGTTTGTAAGTTGTTAGTTATTGGTCCCACTTCCATAACTGAATCTTGGAGGTCAAGTCATGTCATAGTAAGTCTTTGTCTCATGTTTACCCTAGTAGACCAATGAAATTTGGTAAATGTGGGAGGGGGGCATTACAGGGTGGTATCAGAACGAGCTTTCGTTCTCTTTGGGTGATATCTAATACCACAAGGTGGTAGCAAAGCATAGTTCAAATACTTGTACTATATGAGCTAGATGCATGTTTTTATGCATGCATTATCGTGGTTATTATTGTCATGCTTGAGGTCATTGTATGTAGTTAGTGTTATCATGAATGATGTCAATATGTTGATATGAATATGTGTATATATGTATCATGTTAATCTGGATATATTTTGCAGGAGATAACCTCCCCTGAACTTCACTGAGGTATGTTGATTATGTTTATATTTGGTTATTTGAAACGATATGTTTGTATGAAGAAGAATATCAGAGATGACTAGAGGAATGGTGGATTACAGTTCACGAGACTCTCCTTATAAATAAGATGATTGACACTACAACAGAATAGGGAAATAGCACCTAAAAAAAGTGTCGAAATTTAGCGTTTTTTCAGTTCATGAATTGGACACCTTTCCTATCGCAAAAATGGGTTCAACCAGGATGTTTATCCTAGCACCATATTTTGCGTTGTAAATTGCTCCAGAAACAAGATCGTAAATTGCATCGGGAATAGTGGTAGAAAAATAGTCAATAAATAACGCCATAAATAGTGCCTGAAATAGTGGCCCACAATTTACCTGGATTTGTGTTGGATCTTGTGCTGGAAATAGCATCATAAGTAGTACTAGGAATAAAGCTAAAAATAGCCCCATTTTAGCTCCAGAAATAGCTCTAGAACTTGCTTCCAATCTGGCTCTTGGTTTGGCTTCTAGTTTAACATCAAATTTTTCTTCTCATTTTTCTTCCAGTTTTAATTCTAGTGTGGCTTCCAATTTTTCTTCCCATTTTTCTTCTAGTGTGACTTCTAATTTTAGTTTTAGTTTTTATTCTAGTATGGCTTCCAATTTTTCTTCTAGTCTGCCTTCCAATTTTGCTTCCAGTGTGGCTTCCAATTTTTCTTCTAGTATGGCCTCCAATTTTGCATCCAGATTTTCTTCTAGTGTCGCTTCCAATTTTGCTTCCAATTTGGATTCCATTTTTTCTTCTTTTTTTGCTTCCAATCGTAATAAATAGCATCAGGTTTAGCGCCAGGATATACGTTCAATTTGGCTTTTGGTTTGGCTTCCAATGTTGCTTCCATTTTTTCATTTAGCGTGGCTTCCAATTTGGCTTCCATTGTTGCTTCTTTTTTTGCTTCCAAAAAATGATTATTATTTTTCATACAGTTAAATTAACACGTTTCATTTAAATTTAATTAGTTAAATAAATCATGTCTCTTAAATAAGTTATATGATTATACATCATATGAATGCATTTGAAATATTTTATAGGATAACATTTATAAAGAATTTTTAGGGAAACAAACATCCATACAAATTAACAACATTATTATACTTATTAAATCTCCATCAAAATAGAATCTACAACATCTAGTATATATAAAATAACAAGATAATTATTGTAACATGATCATATTCTATAATTTAAATAAGTAAATCAAATATCTATAATTTAAGTGAATTTGACAACATCCATCATGAGCAGTAAATCAAAACCATCATATGTAATAAATATGCATCCCAATCATCAACCACTTTCAACATATAAAAATTGACGAGTCAATACCGATAAGATCATCATCATATATGTCTTTGGAGACTCTCATTACAATTAAAAAATGTATCAAATTGAATCATTGCACGGACCCAAATACAAGATCAAATCTAGAAAGAATCCAATTGATCATGGATAAATTTGAAAATTTGGAGTTCTATCATATCAAGAGAGAGAACAACACTCTTGCAGATGATCAAGCCAACAAAGGCGTCAATTTGGTTCAAGGCAAGTTGATGGAGGAGGGTGGAATAACAAATATATGTTACATAACTTGAGGATCTTGAGATGCTTAAGGGTAATTAATGAGGATAATATGACTGACAGGTTGCATAAATTTGGTAGTAATTTCACGGTACAAAATCTCATCGGTGATCACTCCATCTCATCGGATCCAACAAAATGATGGGCCATTCATCTAATAGATGGTTCAACCTGAGGATTAATTCTAAGCATGTGGCTAGGTGGGATGTCATCAGCAAAGGATTTGATATTTCTATGGTTGAGGAAGAATGTCTCAGTTCGACTCTGTGTGTCTATGGTCCAAACCAAGAAGAAATGAATTCGCAATTGTTAATGTGAAAAATATTAAACTTGAAGGAGTTCCCCCACCACCATTTTGGAGTTAATTCTAGATATATGAGGATGTATGTGCATAATTCATGCACAATGGCTCTCCATACATTATTATTGAGCCAAAGAGATCATGGCCTCTTCGTCAAGCAATGACATGGGTGGCTCCCCATATGAGATTGACCAGGCATTCAAGCAAGAAATCAAGGAGATGATCTTCAGGACAGGTGTGAAGATAATTTATGAGACTCCCTCTCATTTCACCCTGGTAATGGGTTAGTTGGAAGGTCTAAAAAAAATATGTTGAAATTTTACAAGTGGCGGTGGAGGTAATCATATCCAAGACAGAAAATATTTATTACAAGGTGGAGAACTATCAGGTCAATGTGGAGAATGCATTTGTTTTGGTGTTAAGATAAATATTTTACCTCAATGATAGCGGTGAATAGGATATGGTGATTGGTTAGGGAGGGGATCTCCCTCTGGTGGTTCCTGATCAACACAAGTTGGAGCAGGATCATGGGCAACAAGGAGTAGCATAACCATTCTAGTAGGAGGAAGCGGACGAAGGATGCTATGGAGGAACTTGGTGAGAACAATGTGGAGGGAACCAAGTATTTAATTTCATAGTGATAGTTAGGTATATTATGTTATGTAGGTATGTAGGTATCAATGAGGTATTTTGGAGAAATTACAAGAAGAATGATGGAGTAAATCTAGAAAAAACATTACTACATACCCAAAAATACTAGCCAAATAAATTTTGGAGGACTATGGAATTTTTTATGCTTTTGAATGTAATGGAACTGGCCAAATTCCGGTTTCATTAATAGAAATATACGCATTCCTTTGAAACAAAAATAACATGTGAAAATGATGCTTGTCCAATAGTCGACATAAATCAAAATGATACATCATGTACAAATGATATAAATAAAAATGATGAATTATGTAAGACAAAATGATATAAGTCAATATGGTATGTCATGTAGAAAGCAGTCTTTCGAATTAATCACATCGTTAGGATCACAAAGGTCTTAGATCTAACATGATATGTCATGTCGAAATGATACATTCCAAAAAGATACAACTCAATAATATGGTACAGGAGGCTGTGAATATGATACAAATGACAGTAACCACGAAAATCGACATCATAACAATATATCAAAAATGATCCATGATGCAGTCTATATTTTAATGAATGTCACTTGCCGCTACCAACAACTGCCTCGTGATCATCATCCCCATTGTGATCATAATCATCATCATCATCATCATCTCTATCGACATCGACCTCATTGTCATTTGTATATGTGTCATCATGAGCATCATTTCCATCTCAGCATCGTACCCAACATGAGTTGGATCTATCTAATGAGGATTATTCGTATTTGTTAGAAGATACTTGTTCTGCAAAAGAAAACATTTAGAATGAAAAGTTATTATTTATTTCATGCAATAATTAATTTCTCAGTTATATATCTAATATTACAACATATGAAATGAAACAACAAGAAGTCATTTCATCTTGTTTGTTAGAGATTTAAAGTGGGCATCCAAAGAGGTGTTTCTACCACCAAACACTACACCAACACTTTGGGGATTAAGAAAACAATTTGAGAAGCAGAAACATAGGTAACAATGGGTTGAGAAGCAGATGTTGTAAAAATATGTGTTGTAACAACATATGCCATAACAACATTTCAATGTTAAATTTGTTGAAAATTTTGTAAGACCCATTACTGTTGAAAATGTTGAAACTATTGTAAAATTTGATCCTATAATTGCTACTATTGAAACTAATCAAACAATGACCATTACGACAGATGGAGTAACAACATATGTTGTAAAAATGGATGTTGTAACAATAGATGTTGTAACAATTGAGGGGTAGAAATCCATTTCATCTTGTTTATCAAAGCTTGAAAGTGGGAAACCAAAGAGGTTTTTTTCCACCCAACACTACACCAGCACTTGGGGGATCAAGAAAACAAATTGAGAAGCACAAACATAAGTAACAGTGGATCATGAAGCAGATGTTGTAACAACAGATGTTGTAACAATAGATGTTGTAACAACAAATGCCATAACCAATGATATAACAACATATGTTATAGCATCAATCCATTTCATCTTGCTTGTCAAAGCTTGAAATTGGGTAGCCAAAGAGGTGTTTTGTGCCACCTAGCACTACACCAACACTTGGGGGATAAAGAAAACAAATTGAGAAGAACAAACATAGGTAACAACGAATTGAGAAGAAAATGTTGTAACCATGGATGTTGTAACAACAAATGTTTAAGAACAGAATCCATAACATCATGTCAATGTTAAATATGTTGAAAATGTTGTAGCATTTGATGTTGTAACACCCATTACTGTTGAAAATGTTGAAACTGTTGTAAAAGGTGATGTTATAACAACTACTAATACTGAAACTATTGAAATAGTGACCATTACATTGGATGTTGTAATAGAAAATTTTGTAACAATTGATGGGGTAGAAAACCATTTCATTTTTCTTGTCAAAGCTTGAAAGTGGGTAGCCAAAGAGGTGTTTTTGCCACCCAACACTACACCAACATTTGGGGGATCAAGAAAAAAAATTGAGAAGCACAAATGCAAGTAACATCAGATTGAGAAGCAGATGTTGTAACAATGGATTTGTAACATCACCCAACCCCTCATATTGTTAGAGGAATGGGGTAAAACATATTTATTTATTATTTTCCTCCAAACTCTACTTGACTTCCCAACTTGCCATAAGGGCCTCACACCTAGAGTTGTTACTTTACGTGCTTATATATATATATGGCCATACTAAATGTAATGAACTTCCCTCATTGCATCATCCCATCGTGGACTTGTCAAGAGGGTCCACCTCTTACCAATCACAGAACTTCCGGGTTGGCTTGTCAGCTAGCTCATCCCAGTCAATCTCATAGTTACGCCACACAATCCTCCAGGGTAATCTTCTTGGATTGTACCCTCGGTCCACTTCATCAATTCCTCATCCAATTGTGTTAAAGGAAAAATTCAAGTCATGCTAATGAAGAGTCTCCATGGCTAGGGTTTGGAGCAGTGCAAGGTTTTGCTGAATTTTCGTTATAAGTTTAAGGCCTACCCTCCTATGCCACATCGAGCTTTCCTTTAATCCATTCCATGGCTCGAATAAGGGATCTTTACCTTGCCTTAAGCAATGCATCAGACAAGGATATTTGTAATCTTTGTAAGAGAAAGTCTCAACCCAGCCATAATTTCCTTGAGTTGGTTATTTCGACCATGGCTCTGTCTCAGAGATCCTGTAGACCTCCTGATTAATGCTAGTACTTAGTGTTGATGTTGATGGATTATTACGGAGCCATATGGTACTATCCCTCCTGAACTTACGCTAATCCAACTCCAAAGGAGTTTTTGAGCCTTCTGCATTCCCCTTTCTCAGATCATAATCCAAAAACCTTTCCTTAGGAGATGACGCGCCAAACTATGGGCCCCGTTTTGGGTAAATTGGTACATCAACTTCCTAGGGTCGTAACTTTGGCATATGATCTTCGTTTGACACACACAATACCTCGTTAGAAAGATCTATCCGAGGACTAGAACTTTGGGATGAGAAACACAAAGTAATGTTGCTCCCAGTTTTCGCAAAAAAACGTCGTTTAGGGCCACAAAACGGCTCCCGAAGTTCAGGACTTGAAAAACTGCTAAAAATAGTAAATTGTGCTACAATTAAGGAAACTGAAAAACTAAAAGAAACACTTGTGGGGGTCAAAATGGGATAGGTGGGTGGTCACCAGCATCCACTTGGATCAGTAATGCCCTAGTTTTGATCCCCCAAAATTAGCGTTGTACAATTGCAAAATTTTTTAATGGTTGAGGTCCAAGTGATGTAATATATAAGCATTGTATACGAAAATAACAAAATGAGATATATCACTAGTTGCAACATGAACATGGATAGAGTTATAGGGGGCTATAATTCCACAAGATCGGGAGCTTAAAGGGGGTGGTCATTTTCTTAAATTGATTGTCATTACTAAGAAATCCAGGTTTTGAATTATTGAAGTCAATCATTGGACACATGTGTGAGGTTGATAGAAGAGTCATATCAACTAGTTCTTAAAGCATGCGGTATGAAAACTCATGTAAGAGGTGGGCTATAAAGTCATCCCACTTTGTCATGACAGTAAGAGGTTGAGTAAAATCATCCCGGGGGAGAGTGAGAATCAAGCAACCATACATGGGAAAAGAAAAATTTGAGTGAAAGAGTAATGCAATTTTTACAAGGACATGTATGGAGCTATGCAAGTAATAAGAAGTAAGAAAAATAGAGAAAAATGTTGGGGAAAGGTAGGAATTTGTGACTATATGTTGAGGACAACTTGTGAAGCTAATAATTGTGTTAAAAACTAGGTTGGTTTGCCTATGGGAGTTCTCATTGAGAAAAATACCCTAGGGCTTACATTATACAGGTTGTGTGAGCAGTCATGTAACAATGTGATTTCCTAGAGCATGCAGAGAAATTCACGATCAATCTTACACTGGAGCCCTAGAGGCGATGGAGATTGTCTAAGGGACTATGATGTAGAGAAGGGAATCTCATCCCTTGGGTTGTGCAAACTAATGGGGAGTAAAGTTGGGAAATTGAAATCGTTGAAGGAATGATGTCATCATGTCTTTTTTTGGTAACCATCTATTCGAGTGGATAATAGATTCCCATAGGGACTTGTTTGTCCTTGTGGACTCATAGCCCTATCTCATGGGTGACATGCTACTAAGAGAATTGGAGTAGTGTTTGTGTAAATCATTTAAAAAGGTAAGTGATCTATTCTTTGTGTTGTTTAGTGTGTAAGTGTTGTGTTTGACTTCTATTTCTTGTGTTTGATTATATTGTGGATGTTTAGTTAATTGTATTCATAATTTCAAAAATTATTGTTAGATGTACATGCATATAAATGTAATGGTGTGCATATTTCCACATTTGAATTGGTCCCTGTTAGCCCTGCTACATGTCTTGACATTTGGAGGACCAAATACCAGCTTGGTCGTGTGTTATGCTCAGAGGCAGCTCACAACAGTCTATTCTCCCTTCTCCTTTATCCTCCTTATGCTCTTTTAACCCTCGCCATCTCTGTTCTCCTCCAAAACTCAGCATAAGCCCCTGTTTCGTCAAGCCCCTAGGCGTTAAGTTTTAAACCCATATAACTGCACGGTTTTACAAAAACCCTAACATGTTGTTTCCTTATCACATCAAACGAAAATTGTGTGATCAAATCTGCGTCGTCCGATCAACTCTGCCGTGATCGGATGGCATTCACTCCTCCCACGCCCACAAACCAACCGTGCGTTAACTCGTGATCAAAGTGGTTTTCATCCCATCCCATCCGCCACGTGTCGCCCGATAACTCGCATCGCTCGCCATTGTACGATTATCGCTCACCCTCGAAAAGCGGTGCGATAAATACAGCTCGCCACTGAAATCGTTTTCCCCATGCATTAACCCCCCATGCATCTCTTCCACCCGATAGCCATTGGATATGCCCGCCCGAGATCCAACGGCGCATGATTGTCTGCTCCCGTTTCTCCCGATACCTCCCACTGAGCCATATCCGCCGTCCATATGTGCGATCCGATGATCGATCTTCCTTCTTCACTCATCCATACTGTCCATGTTCATAGCCATTTCATATTCCCGAAAGGATGAAGGTGGCCAGTGTTCAGTACTCTGTGTAGTTACTCTTCAACCACCGCATTCAAGAAACAGAATGGCCGAGAAGAAAAAAGGACATGCCTCGAGCAGATCAACGCATTTAGCAGTTATGGAAATTCTTCCATACGAAACTCCACCTACTCGAGAAGGACAACATAGCATCCGAGGAGATCAAATTCATCCACTGAAGCAGACATATTGCACCAGAAACTCCATCAAACAGTTAAAGCAGTTGGTGGTCAATTATGACCCCTCCACACCTAGAATAGCAGAACATATTTGTAAAGAAACTCTATATATACTCAGAAAACAGATGTAATCAGGGTTGATGGTTGTTGTTTTGATGTAAAGTTCAACTTCTGGAGACTGTAACTGCTTTGATACTTGCAGCGTCTCGTCTTCATTTTCAGCTAATACAAGCTTCTTTTTCTGTTAATTTCTCACTTTCCATTTCTATTTTGTTCTAGGTTGTGCTTGTTATGTACAAATCTTGATGTTTAGCACTAGAGGAGTTGTTATCCTACCTCTGTGTTAAAATCTTGTATGTCTCAGTGAATGTGTTATTTAGGTTTCTATTTACTTAGTGGCAGAGAGTTGTCATCTTGTCTATGCATTAGGAAACAGATTTGCAGACCTCTTTACTGGTTGCAACTGGCCATCACATGGTCTTGTGCATCTTCTAGTGTGGTCAATATTCTCCATATTCACCCAATCCTTAAATTGTGAGTAATTGGTGGTCTTAAGCCTTGTAGTCTGGGGGTGTTCACGCATGTCTGGAGTCAAGCAAAGTAGGAGTGGTTATCTGGATTGCACAAGCATCATTCCTTCCATTCATCCATTTCTAACATCATGTTGAGTTTGTAATGTTCCTGAGCATCTCTGAGATATAACCTAAGAGAGTTTCTTGGGGTGATAACATTGATTGGCACCGTTGTTAGGGAGAGGAGACCGAAGCTCAGCTTCCCTGGGAGAACGACACAATTCCAGATTTTGATGATAGACAAAGTCTGGACACATTTCTGGTTGTAATCATCTATCTAGCAACTCTACTAGAGAACCAACCTGGTGGCGACTCCACGTTTCAGTTCTGGCTCAGTTTGTGAGGCATACCTGGAGAAATCCTCAGAAATCACCAATTGACCTAGTTCCTAACCCTGAGAAGATTGTCAAGTCGAAGAAAACATCACAGAAAGGAGCATCTAGATCAGGTAAGCCTAAGAAATCTTATGTATCTCTGCAAGAGAAGGTTATAGTTGAGAATACACAGTTTGAAGATCTAGAGCCTAGTATTGCTACTGAAGAATCACCTTCAGAGATTCATAAAGCTCCTTGTTCATTCAGTTCCCCTTTGGATCTCAGTCCAAAGAAAGCATCCCATACAGTGCATCATATTCCCTTGTCTCTATCATCCATTTCATTGTTTCCCACTATCCAATCTGCCAGTATCCTTTCACCTACCCTAGTCATGGTAGGTCATCAATCACCCACAAAGATGGAAAGAATTATAGCTACTAGGTATGGACCCCTCATCTTGCCTGTCCTTTGAATGCCATGCTTGTAGGAGAATACCAAAAATATATGCCTAAGTTTACTGGTACAGACGGAGTAACATCTGAAGAACACCTTGAGGCTTGTTATAGTTATGCTGATAACCTAGATATAAGTGAAGATGATGTGTGGATGAGAGTTTTTGTCCAGAGCCTTAATGGAGAACCAAGAAAGTGGTTCAAAGAATTGACCCCTAGGTCTATAATAGACATTGAGGCCTTAGATGATGCATTCTTGAAGCACTAGGGAGATAAAAAATGTCTGCTATATTACCATACTGAGTTTGGTAACTTTAAGAGGGAAAATGGGGAGTCATTGCCTGATTTTAATAAAAGATTCAATCGTATGTATAGTAAGATACCAACTGAAGTAAAGCCAACCCCCACCTCGGCCAAGCTCACTTATGCCAATGCTTTTGACTCTAATTTCTGCTTGATGTTGAGAGAAAGGAGATGTGCCACTCTAGCTAATATGCAAGATGCAGCCCTAGAAGTAGAATCTAATATCATGGCTGCAGAAAAGCTCAAAAGTCATGCTGATAGAAGGAGGCAAAGAGGTGAGGCTTCTTCTTCCTCTGTTTCATCATCAGAGCCTAAATTAGACAAGATGACTAGAATGATAGAGTCATTGGCCGCTGAGATATCTAAGCTGAAGGTTGAGCAGAACTCAAGAAAGACAAGACTTCAGAGCACATTTTCTCCAAGAAACTCAAACCCATTCAGAAGAGCAAATGAATAGTTGCAAATCATTCAGAGGGGTAAAGAAACAAACGAAGAACAAAAATTTAAAGCTCCTTTTCAAAATGTAGTCATGGAGTAGGAGCAGTTTGAAGAAGAGGATGAAATTCATTGCATGGATGATAAAGGCAGTGCTACCTTTTTGACATTGGCTACATATGAAGAAGCATTGTTGCTGGACCAAACTAGTTAAGAATGGGATAGAGAGGTTGTTCTAGAAACTGGTGAACAAAAAAGATATAATCTGAGGTCACAAGCAAACAATGCCAAGTAGAATCCTGCCAAAAAAGCCGTTGTCCAAACAAAGTCACAGAATACTAGACAGAAAAGACCAGCAGCTGATCCAATCATCCTCAAAGCACCATCTCAAGAGGTAAGAGGTCCTGACAAGTCACCTTCCCCTTTCAGCTTTGAATCAGAAGACTAGAAGTTAAAAATATCTGTGCCCTTGATAGAACTTGTAAAGAGTGAAGTGTTTAGGAAGCCTATCCTTGAAGATCTCGAGCTAAAAGCCACACAAACTTCCACTGACTCTGTCAATTTGCAAGATGATAAGCCTGCAGTTGTGCTATGCCCCATGACTGAACCTGCTGATAATAATTATCCATCTTTTTACGTCTCCTTGACCATCCATGACAAAATCCTCCACAATTGCCTGCTAGACACTAGGGCTAGCCACAATCTGATGCCAAAAGCTATCATGGAAGAGTTGGGCCTTGATATCACCAAACCATATCATGATTTATTATCCTTTGATTCAAGGAAAGTAAAATGCTTAGGATTAATCAAAGACCTAGCTATTACCCTAACTCAGCTGCCCATGAAGAGCATGGTGATGGACATTGTGGTAGCCGATGTCCCTCCTAAGTTTGGCATGTTGTTGTCTAGAGGATGGATTAAGAGACTAGGTGGGACATTACATAATGATTTATCTTATGCCACTGTCCCAGTTTTTGGAGGGGAAGGTAGGAGATTGTACAGAGAAGCACAACTGGCATACATCATCAGTGATGAGAAGAACCCTTCCAATCATCCTATTTATGCTGTGGACACTGATTTTGGAGCATGTATTCTCCAAATAGAAGAATCTTAGAAGGCCTCAATGCAGCTCATGAAACAAATAGTTTAGGCCGAGGAAGAGCAAGGAAGTCAGGTTTGGGAGATGTTCTTTGATGGAGCATGTTCCAAGGAAACTGCAGGAGCAGGGGTGGTGCTGATATCTCCAAAATAAGAAAGCATGCATCTGTCTTTTAAGCTGGCCTTCCAAGTCACGAACAATATAACAGAATATGAGGCTCTAATATTGGGCCTTAATGCAGCAAAAGACAGAGGAATCACAAGCATAAGGGTGTTCGGAGATGCTGATCTTATCATTCAACAAGTAAACAAAACATTTCGAGCAAAGCACCTAAGGCTGAAAGCATACAGAGATGAGGTATGGAGACTCAAAGACTCTTTTGATAATTTCTATATCTCATATATCCCTAGAGCCAAAAATCAGCTTGTTGATTCCCTCGTTGTGTCTACTAGCATGTTTATCCCTCCCATGCCTCCCAGACTAGTTTATGAGGTCCAAATGAAATATAGACCATCCTTGCCTGATAATGTCCAGCATTGGAAAGTTTTTGAGGATGATGATAAAGTGAATAGGTTCCTGCAAGTCATTGATGAATTCTCTGAAATGGAAATTGACCAAGATAACGAAGCCTTGGAAGAAAGTCCCCAATCCTAGCTTAGAAATATGATTGGCAAAGATAGCATTGTCCAATTGCCCGGCAATCATGTACCTAAGAGTCTAGTTCCTTTAGAAAAGTTGTTTGACCAGAATGATGTGCCTTAAAAGGCTGCTAAAAAAGAAGATCAATATGCAGTCTGTAAGCATGATATAGGGAGTCCAGGTCAGCCAAGATACATAAATCTGTCTGCTCATCTGTCTACTGACCAAAGTTATGAATACTGCAATTTAATGAAGCAATTTGCTGATGTTTTTGCCTGGGAATATAGTGACCTGAAAACGTATGACAAAAAGATCATCTAGCATAAAATTCCTTTGGAGAAAAACACCATACCTTTCAAGCATAAGCTGAGACCAATAAACCCCTTGCTCCTTCCTCTAATCGAAAAAGAAATCAAGAAGCTATTGGCTGCCAAAATCATAGTCCCTCTCAGATATTCAAAATGGGTAGCTAATTTGGTTGTGGTGAGGAAGAAAAGTGGAGAAATCAGACTCTGTGTTGATTTCAGAAACTTAAACAAATGCTCTAAGAAAGACAATTATCCTCTACCCAAGATGGAGCATTTACTGCAAAAGGTTTCAGGAGCCCAAGTGATGTCTCTCCTAGATGGATTTTCAAGGTATAATCAGGTTGGTGTACATCCAGATGACCAAGAGAAGACCACATTCACCACTCCCTGGGGCACTTTTATCTATTCCAAGATTCCTTTTGGGCTGATGAATGTTGGAGCCACCTTTCAGAGAGCTATGGATATAGCATTTGTGGGAGAGAAGGATAAGTTTGTCCTTATCTACCTTGATTATATAACAGTGTACTCTAGCAATCATCATGACCACTTGCAACATTTGAAGAAAGTGTTTTTGAAGTGCAGAAGGTTTGGGATTTCAGTCAATCCTAAAAGTCGCAGTTTGCTTTAGAAGAAGGCAAGCTGTTAGGTCATATTGTTTCTGTTGCAGGTGTCCGGATTAACCTAGAAAGGGTAAAAGCAATATAGACTTTGTCTGTCCCGAGATCAAAGAAGGATATCCAGTCCTTTCTGGGCAAAATAAACTTTGTGAGGAGGTTTATCCCAAATTTTGCAGAACTAGTGAAGCATATTACCTCCATGTTGAAAAAGGGATCAGAGATCAAATGGACCGAGGCAGCAAGAAGATCCTTTGAGTCCATTAAGAAAGCCATTATGGAAGCTCCCACTCTAAGTAGTCCAGATTATAGTAAGGAGTTCCATATATTTTCATTTGCCTCTAATGACACCCTTGCAGCAGTTTTATTGCAAGCAGATGAGGAAGGCTCAGAGCATCCAGTGGCATTTTTCAGCAAAACATTATGGGATGCTGAGCTGAGGTATGATATCATAAAAAAACAGGCATATGCTCTCATCAAGTCTTTGAAAGCATTCAGAATTTACATTATGCATTCCAAGTTAATTGCATATGTGCCCTCTACTTCAATAAAAGATGTCTTAAAACAGCCAGATGTTGATGGAAGAAGGGCTTGTTATAGACATTTTTGGGCACTTCAACCCCAATCACGAATGTCCATAAATTGAGGGCTCTTAAGTCCCTAAAAGTGTTGCTTCACTGCCTAAAGGAACAAGGTCAACTGATTATATCATCTCCCAGAAGTTCTCCACTGAAAACTGTTCATAAATGGTCAAAACTGGACCATACTGAAAGCTCAATGCAGAGGGTGCGATGCATACTATTTTTCTCCTCTGTAGGGTGCAATGGTCAGGAATGGACAAATGGCAGGGACCAAAATGCGAGGTGGAAGATCATGGAATCTTCCAGAAGCTTCCCCTCTGACACTTGCCGCTCCATTTTCGACCAGGGATGAGTAAGACATCTTCATTCTCTAAGTGGAAGCATGAACTATCAGAGAGAATACACTAATCAAGATCCCAAAAGATGACTCACCTATCTGTAATCATCTATATATGGATCCCTCATCACAGAGATCTAGAGGCTGAAATTTTGTAACTTATAGAGAAGTGTTGTTGGTATTCTGGTGTACATTCACAGTGTTGGGTGATTTTGCTTTGCTTGAGGTGAAGAAGGGCTTCTTGGCTGGAGGATGATGTTGGGTCAGAGCTCATGGTTGTAATCCTCTTGCTACTTTTCATCTGAATAAAGCTATTCTTGTTTCCTTCCATATTCTTGTGTACTTGTTTATATATGCTTTTATATGGTTAATGCACATCTAATCTTGCATTATTTATGAACTTAGATCCTTGTTTCTTGCATAGTAGTATGTTGCTATGATTCTACAGGTCCTTTTTGAAGCTGAGCAAACAAAGAGTAAGCAGCAAAACTCTATCAAGAAAGAGAGGAAATCGAGCGCAAGACTCAGGTTGGCCCTCTTGGTTCTCCTCTCATCTATTTTCATAAAAGGAATCAATAGTATACTTTGATTGTTTGTTTCTAAGATAGCCACCCATCTTAGTGGGAATAGCAGCATCCATGTGGACACTATTCCCGTATAACAGGGCTAAATGGATTGCAAAAATAATTGAGTTTAATATAGAATTGAAGCCCACTAAGCTTGTCAGAGGTCAAGGCCTTGCCAGACTATTAGCTGAAGAAAATTGCAGAACATTGGACATAAACCTCATATGCACAGATGCAAGAAATGGTCAAACAGAAGAAGAAATAGTTGAACCACAAAAGAATCAGACATTCACTGAAAATCTAGCTTCCTGTGATTGGTAATCTGCTATAGCTAAATTCTTACTGAAGCTAGAAGGTCCTCCAGGCTTAAGTACAAGTCAATCCAAAACTGTTAAGCTCAGGGTAGCTAAATATTTCATTTATGAAAATTTTCTCTACTAGAGGGACCCATCTGAAATTCTTTTGAGGTGCTTGGACAAAGAACAATCAATAGAGATTATGCAGCAGTTTCATTCCATCATGTGTGGAGGACACCATTATTGGAAAAATACAGCCCACAAGATCCTCAAAGTTGGGTACTATCGGCCCACCTTGTTTTCTGATGTATTTGCATTTGTTAAATCTTGTGACAGGTGCCAAAGATTTGAAGGGAAACAACAATTGAAGTCCCTGCCCCTAAAACCAATACATGCAAATGGCCCTTTTCAACAGTGGGGCTTGGATTTCATTGGAGAGATCAATCCACATTCTAGTGGCCAACACAGATGGATCCTAGTATCCACTGATTACTTTACTAAGTGGATTTAAGCCATCCCTACAAGAAAGGTTGATCATCATGTGGTAATGAAGTTTTCGATTGAGAATATCTTCACCAGATTTGGTTGTCCACATAAATTAGTCACAGATAATGCAACAGCCTTCAGAGCAAAAGAATTGGTGGACATGTGCAATTCAATGGACATTAAACTGGTTCATTCCACCTCCTACTACCCTCAAGGCAATGGTCTAGCAGAATCTTCCAATAAGAGTCTGATAAGGATAATCAAAAAGCTGTTGGAGGACAACAAAAAGAATTGGGATTCTAAGCTCAAATATGCACTATGGGTTGACAGAGTGACCATTAAGAAATCCATAGGGAATTCTCCATTCAAGCTGGTATATGGCACTGAAGTTGTGTTCCCAATTCAGTTAACTCTCCTTGTGGCAAAGTTCCTACATGAAGAGTAGAATGGGGAAGAAAATATGGCAAAAAGGATCACTGATTTAGCAGAGGCACATCAAATCAGAGAACAGCTGGTTGAAAGATTTGTAGCACGTCAGAAGAAGATCAAGGATGCTTTTGACGGAAGGACAAAAATAGATAATTTTCAGGTTGGATATTTGGTTCTGAAGTGGGATGCACTGAAGGAGAAGAGAGGCAACCATGGGAAGTTTGATGCTTTCTGGACAGGGACTTTTATTATTTCTCAAATTCAAGGGAATAATACCTTCATGCTGAAAAGTATGGGAGGAGAAGTAGTTTTTGATGGCCGAGTTAATGGGCGATTTTTGAAAATTTATGTTGTTTAAGGTCTTTGGCCTTAAAATTGTAAATATGTTGTTATATCAGTTTTAGTGTAAGCTTAGTTAGACTCCATGCCTAATGGAACACTAGGAAATTTTGCTAATTTGTTTTCATCAGAAAAGCATTGATTTGCAGGTTCTTGAGACCTCACAGGGAGGATCTCATCCCCAAAAGGAGCCAGTGTTAGCCCTGCTACATGTCTTGACATTTGGAGGACCAAATACCAACTTGGCCGTGTGTTATGCTCAGAGGCAGCTCACAACAGTCTGTTCTCCCTTCTCCTTTATCCTCCTTACACTCTTTTAACCCCCGCCATCTCTGTTTTCCTCCACAACTCGGCATAAGCCCTTGTTTCGTCAAGCCCCTAGGCGTTAAGTTTTAAACCCATATAACCATGCACTTTTACAAAATCCCTAACATACTGTTTCCCTGTCACATCAAATAAAAATTGTGCGATCAAACTTGTGCCGTTCAATAAACTCAGCCACGACCAGACGACATTTGCTCCTCTTGTGCCCACAAACCGACTGTGCATTAACTCGCGATCAAAGCGGTTTTTGTCTCGTCCCATCTGCCACGCGTCGCCGGATAACTCGCATCACTCACCCTTGTACGATTACTGCTCAGCCTCCAAAAGCAGTGCGATAAATACAACCCACTGGCGAAACCGTTTTCCCCGCGCGTTAACCCCCCATGGATCTCTTCCGCCCGATAGCCATTGGATCTGCCTGCCCGAGATCCAATGGCTCATGATTGTCTGCTCCCGTTTCTCCCGATACTTCCCGCTGAGCCATATCCGTTGTCCATCTGCGCGATCCGACGGCCGATCTTCCTTCTTCACTCATCCATACTGTCCACATCCATAGCCATTTCATACTCCTGAAAGGACGAAGGTGGCTAGAGTTCAGTACTTTGTGTAGTTACTCTTCAACCACAACATTCAAGAAACAGAATGGTCGAGAAGAAAAAAAGACATGCCTCGAACAGATCAACACATTTAGCAATTATGGAAATTCTTCCATACGACACTCCACCTGCTTGAGAAGGACAACAGAGCATTCGAGGAGATCAAATTCGTCCACTGAAACAGGCAGATTGCACCAGAAACTCCATCAAACAGTTAAAGCGGTTGGTGGTCAATTATGACCCCTCCACACCTAGAATAGCAGAACATCTTTGTAAAGAAACTCTATATATACTCAAAAAACAGATGTAATCAGGGTTGATGGTTGTTGTTTTCATGTAAAGTTCAACTTCTGGAGACTATAACTTCTTTGATACTTGCAGCGTCTCGTCTTCATTTTCAGCTAATACAAGCTTATTTTGTTGTTAATTACTCACTTTCCATACTATTCGATTCTAGGTTGTTCCTGTTATGCAGTTTTCATGGACTCTTGATGTTTAGCATTAGAGGAGCTGTCATCCTACCTCTGTGTTAGAGTCTTATATGTCTCAGTGAATGTGTTATTCAGGTTTCTGTTTACTTAGTGATAGAGAGCTGTCACCCTGTCTGTGCATTAGGAAACAGATTTGCAGACCTCTTTACTGGTTGCAGCCAGCCATCACATGGTCTTGTGCATCTGCTAGTGTGGTCAATATTCTCCATATTCACCCAATCCTTAAACTGTGAATAATTGGTGATCTTAAGCCTTATAGTCTGGGGGTGTTCACCATGTCTGGAGTCAAGCAAAGTAGGAGTGGTTATCTGGCTTGAACAAGCATCATTCCTTTCATTCATCCATTTCCAACATCATGTTGAGTTTGTAATGTTCCCGAGCATCTCTGAGATACAACCTAAGAGAGTTTCTTGGGGTGATAACAGTACCACAATCAAATTTCATACTAACATGACTCAAACAAGGATGTAGATACAAGATCCATCCTAACTTTGAATGTACCAAGCACCAAGATGGGTCAAATCTCTCAATATGCAAACTTATTTTTAAGTGAAAAACTCGAGGAAAAGTTTACGCCTTGAGAGATTTGATTCCTCTCAACGCTTGGTAGATTTGGAGTTAAGATGAATCTATGTTGTTTCTTAATAATATTATTTATAATTATGTAAATTTCACATCTTTATACATAGAAATATTCTTATTTTTTATTTGATTAAAACATTGGTAATAAATATAGTTACATATATATGCAATATTTTTCTTTAACATGTTTTATAATTTTATAATTTTATATTTTAAGATAATATTCCATTATATGTAAGAGAGAGAGAGAGAGAGAGAGAGAGATTTTCACCGGAATCAAGCAAAACACTTTCAAGAAAGAATGTGAATTTTTGTTGTTTAGGGGCACTCAAGTTCTATAGATTAAACAACTTAAATTAAAGTTCTTAAAAATCTTTGTCGCATTTTCAATTTAAAATTAATCATAAAAAAACATCGTGAAAAATAATATTTCATCTGTAAATTAAACTAACCTCTCTCTTCTCTCTTCTCTATATATATATATATTGTGTGTGTGTGTGTGTGTGTTGTGTGTGTGTGTGTGTTATTATGAAATCAAATGGTGTTATATATATATTATATATATATATATATTATAATATATTATATATATATATGTATATGTTTATTAATTATATTTTCTTAAATACTATAATTGTAATTATAAATATGAATTGTTATTATTTAAATTTGTTTTTTTTTTTTAACAAAGTCGGTTGCTATATTAGTGGCTGAAAAAAGAAGGGGAGTCCAGGCTCCTGAGGTACATTAGTTGTCGGTGACAGCTTGGATCAAGAGATTTACAAAATGGGGATATCTCCTTGATCCTTTTTCTACTACTTCTGCATCTATCGGTAACTAGGCTACTATAGATTCTTACATATTGGGACATCCAAGATTGACACTTGCAAAACATATTAATCTATGACTATGTGACTGATTTGCCTTGCGGTGGTTTCCTCTGGTTGCTGGTCCACTCCCTCCTGTTTGGCACTTGAGGAGCTGGTGGCTACATTGTTTTTCTTGTCCATCATATACTGCAGGATGGAAATCGATTCTTCAGCGTGGCTGCATCGGTTTGAAAGCTGACTGAACTGTTCATGGAGAGAGGCAACTCTGTGCAGGAAGAGATCTATTTCAGCTCTGTATTTCTCATTCAAAATACGATTATGATCTTCAAGCCTCGTTTCCAGGATCCTCTGCTGATTCTCCAGGATGCGCTGTTGAGCTCTGACTTCTTCTAGCTCAGCCTGCAAATCTGCACAGTGTAGACAGTCTTCGTTGTGGGCCATGAGGGCGACAGTAAGATGATGGGATGAGAAGCAAAAAAATCCAAAAGCTAGGGGGAAGCGCACTATGTTGCTAGGAGAGAGGACTAGGGCCGTCGCAGAGGCTCGAAGGGCTTGAAGACAACTGAGAGAGCAGAGAAAGGGCCGCTTTGAGGAGCAAAGATCCAGAGAAGAATATAGATTCGGGTTAACAGGAGCGCAGGTGAGATTGATTGCGCAGTGAATGGGGCGCTGATGAGTTTGCTTCTCAAGCGGATAGAGAAGCTGGGTAGATTGCGCTAGCAGACAGCAAGATTTGGGGGTCAAGGCGCTTAAAATGGAGAGATAAGGGGAGGGTCGAGGGGCGCAGAGAGGGCGGAAGAAGCTCCTGATGCGGGTAGCGCGACACCTGAGGGAGATAACAAGGAAATAAGGGCGAAAGAGGGTAGATATCAGACAGCTGGGGATGAGAAGATGATCGCGGAAGAGCTAGGAGGAAGGGGTTAAAATAGTCAAACGCTGAGAGAGAATGAGCCAGGGAAGGAGCTGGCATTTCACGAGATACAAGCGGATCTGCTGAAAATCCTGGAGGAGCCTGGCGCTAGATCTTTTAATGGATCCGCCGACATTTTTCCTGTGGTTGTCATAGCTGCAGGTTATGACATGGATTACTTGATGCTGGGTTATGCTGCTGCAGAGGAGCGTCCTTTTGACAGCCTGAGAGTCACATTTTCCATCCAAGTTTTCAATCATTTTGGGTTGGGCGTTGTTGATTTTGATAATAGTCATGGAATAGCTTGAAATACTTCTATAGAATTACATCTAAGGGTACCTACTGGTCTTCTGCACGCGTTGTTGAGCCTTTCATCCGCCTCCTTGTTTAGGCTGCGGAGAACATGGAAGTATTGAATGTCATCCATATTCTCGTGGAGGAGTCGATTGCAGAGATTGACTTGTTGTAGCATAGTGTTGGGCGAGTTCTGATGATGAACCATTAGTCGGATTACTATTGAAGAGTCTCCGAATACCTTGACTTTTTTAATTCCCAGTTTACCTAGTTGGGTTAGACCCTGAAACAGAGCTAGAGCTTCGGCTCTGTTGTTTGACACCTTGCCTAAACTCCACTCGTAACTGAGAATGCATTCCCCTTTATCATTAAGGATTAGACCCCCTGCTCCAGCTATGCCTGGGCTTGATTTTGAAGCCCCATTGAAGAAAAGAGAGTAATAGTTGTTCCTTTGTATCCAGCTATTAAATTCTTGGTCTTTTAGTCTAATTTTCCAAGGTCTATCATGTCCCTTATTCGGTGTCTCCTTCTTGATACTTCCCTAAACATTATGCTGCCTTTCCAAAATGTAACTTATTATGGTTCGCTCCTCCACCGTGAAGTTTGTTGCATTAATTTTCCCTGTGGTGTTGATTGCAATTGCTTCCTGAGCAAGGCTTTTGGCTTTGTTACAAGTTGTTCGTACATTGGGACTCTTGTCTTGGAAGATTTTTTTGTTTCTTGCTAGCCAGATTCGCCACAGCAGAGTGTGGGGAAGAGTATCCCATACTCTTTTCACCAAGTTGCTCCTCTTCTCTTTCCTGGGACAGCATGTTTTCCAGGTATAAATTGTCTCAGCTATGCTATGTTGTGGTTCCCAAGTTAGGTTGCCGAGAGAGGACGTCTTTCTCCAGCATTCAGCAGCGAAGGGGCACTCTATGAATAAGTGGTGCATTGTTTCTTTAGCATTGCAACAATTGGGGCATCTTGAAGGGCCATTGATTCCCCTTTTTTTTAAATTCTCTGCTGTAAGAATTTTTCCCTTTAGAAGGAGCCATATGAAGAATTTGATCTTTGGGAGAGCTTCTGTACGCCAAGTGATTTTCCAATGGTTCTACAAAGGCATCTGGAAGGTGCTGTTGTAGATGTGTTGATGACTTGATTTTATAGTGTAGTTTGATCCTGATGGATCCCAGCGGAAGCCATCCGTTCCCTCTTTTTTTGTAGGGGCTTTGCTATGAAGATGCTTCTTTAGGAAACTGAGATTGGGTTCTAATGCCGTAGGGATCTCTGGAAAAGACCATCCCATCCAAGCATGGGTATGGGGATCCCAGTTGGAGATTTGATCTAAGTTATGAATGCCTCTGCTATTGAAATAATTAATAATTGGAGTAGCTTCTTGATGCGTGTTCAAGGGTTGAAGCCCCATGATTTTGTCTGTTCCAATATTGTTGTTGTTTCCCCCACTTGGAACTTTCGAAATATTTTTCTTAAGAATAGGAAGAGATTTCTTGCATAGCCTCCAGATTTTAGTAGATTCTCTGTTGGGCATATTGGAATCAAGGAGATGTTGCCTGGGGAAGTTGAGGTATTTGATCTCCAGCACCTTTTTCCACCATGTTATGGGTCCAGTTATTAAACTCCAAACCATTTTCACGCCAAAAGCTAAATTTAATATTTTTGGGGATCTGATGCCAAGTCCTCCTCTGTCTTGAGATTGGATGACATGCTTCCAACTTACCAAGTTGAACCTGGTCTTGTCATTCTTTCCCCCTTGCTAGAGAAAGTGGCGAAGAGCAATTTCCAATTTATGATGAAAAATGGCGGGGGCCTGATATAAAGAGAAGCGATAAAGAGGAAGAGAAGTGATACCTGATTTTAGGAGGATGAGTCTGCCTGCAGGATTGAGCCACATTTTTCCTCATTGCTGGACTTTTCTTTTAACTTTTTCGATGATCTCGTTCCAAGTTTCCACCTTCAGAGGTCCCAGACTCACTAGCATGCCCAAGTAGGAAAAGTGATTCCAATCAAGGTTGCATGTGACACCAAATATGCTAGCAATGCTATGGGCAGTTTGGTTTGTTATATTCCATCTGTAGACACAGCTTTTATGGTAGTTTACTGCCCCTCCAGAATACCCCATATATTGATCTAGCAGATTCTTAAACTGTCTTGCAATAGTAGTGGAGGCGCCCCCAATAAGTAATGTGCCGTCTGCAAACTGAGAATGGTTAATATTTTGACTCCATTTCCAAATTTGATTCCTGTTATTAGTCCCACTCTTTTGTTATGGTCCAAGGCTTGGCTGAAAGATTCTTCCATGAGAATGAATAGATAGGGGGAGAGAGGGTATCCCTGTCTGAGGCCCCGAGAGGATTGGAAAGATTCACCAGGACGACCGTTGACCAAAGGGGAGATCCATGGTCCAGAAATACAGGCAGCAATAATATTAATGAAGGGAGTTTCAAAGCCCATTTTTTTTAAAACTGCGAACAAGAAGGAGTGCCTTACTCTATCAAAGGCGTTTGCTAAGTCAAGCTTTAACACAAATCCTTTCTCTTGCCTGGATAGGCTCAAGTGGATGGCTTATTGAATGAGAAGGATGGAGTCATGGATGTGTCTGTTGGACATAAACCCCCCTTGATTTTCAAATATCAGGGAGGGGAGAAGGGGCTTGAGTCTCATAGCTAAGATTTTGGTAAGAATTTTGTAAGAGGAGTTGCAGATGGATATGGGCCGAAACTTGGAGAAGGAGGTGGGCCTATTCTCCTTGGGAATGAGAGCAAGAAAAGTGGAATTAGTGAATCCTCCAAGTTTCCCTTTTCTTTTCACCCATCTAATCATCTTTGCCAGATCTTTCTTAATCAGGTTCCAAAACTCCCTATAGAAGCAGATGGGAAATTCGTTTGGCCCAGGGGCCTTGTCTAGATGCAGAGTCCAGATTGCTCTTTTGATTTCCTCTTCGTCGATTTCACTGTTTAGAATATCGTTCATCTCTTTAGTGACGCCCTTGGGTAAGTACTGGAGCAAGTCTGAATAATCTTCAGTCCCTTTGAGTTCAGTAAGGAGGTCGTTGTAATGTTTAGAGGCAGCCTTCTTTATGGCCTCTTGATTGCTGTGTCTATTTCCTTCACTGTCCATGATTGTATTTACATTATTTCTGAGCTTTCGAGCAGTGGCCTGTTTATGGAAATAAGCTGTATTTTTATCTCCCCCTTGTAACCATAATTGCCTGGATTTAATTCGCCACTTGATTTCTTCCTCCCTATTGATGTGGGTTAACTGTTCATGCAATGCGTTCTCCTATTCTTTATATTGATGAGAAAGACCTTGCTCTTCTACCTTTGTTTGCACTTCTTCTAGATCTTTTTTAACTCTCTTTTTAATATCCTCGGGTTCCTGATAGCTATCTTTGGCCCAGTCTTTTAGTGCCTTCTTGACTTTTTTTAATTTGGTCTCCCATATGAAGCTTGGAGAACCCTCCACATGCTGTCTCCAGGCTTCCTCAACGATCGCTCTGGCTTTAGGATTTCGATTCCAGAGAGGGTTGAATTTAAAGGGAATCGGACCAAGAGGGCGATGGGTCTCCAGAGTTTAGGTGATAGGGTAGTGGTTGGAGGCAGAAGTGCTGAGGATGTTGGTGTAACCAACAGAAAAGATTGTGAGGAATGATATATTGACCAGAAATCTATCAAGACGTTCCATAATATTGCCACTTCCAATTCTTCGGTTGCTCCAAGTGTATCTGCGGTTTTTAGGAATGATATCCACTAATTCATTATCCTGAATAATGGCTTCCAGATGGCCTCTGTAAGGGTCAGGAGCAAAGTTTCCTCCTCTTTTTTCATTGGCATGCAGGATCAGATTAAAGTCTCCAGTGATTATAAGATTTATAGTGCTTTCTCCTTCGATACTTGTCTTCAAGTTGTCCCAACAAATTTCCTTCTCTTTGTAATGATTGGGTACATAAACATTGTATATGACTACATTTCTATCACCTATTCTGCTTTCAAGATTAGTTTTGATCCAGTGCTGGTTGATGATTGCGGAGTTGCATATCCATTTATTGTTGTCCCAGATGGTGACTATCCCTCCAGAGGCTCCTCTGGAGCCGCTAATGCTTCCTAAGTACTGCTTCTATTGGTCTATGATTTTTTTCATTTCTTGTTGATCTTGTTTTGTTTCTTGTATCAGCATTATTTCAGGCTTCTCGCTGTGGAGTAAATCTCTGAGGGCTGCTATTTTTTAGGGGTGCCCCAATCCCCTGCTGTTCCATGAAAGGATTTTCATCATGATGCATTATATGTGCGGAGAGGTTCTCGCCTCTCTTGATCTTTGCCAATAGCCTCTTTCTCTTGGTGCCCAATGATGAAGGATTCAATTGGAGTTTGAGTGCCCATAGCAATCTCCTTCTGGGCATTCTCATCTCTGTGTTGCTTGGCGGATTTCCTGCCAGGTCCCGGTTTCTTATACGTATCACTTGATACTCCATGTTCTTTTGAGGAGCTCTTGGTGGTTCTTGAGGAAGGGGCCTCAAGGGAGGGTTGAGAAGAGGAGATCGGAGGCAGATGGGAATCAGAGGGCTCTAAGGCAGGGCTATCAGGGATGGAATCTTCAGTGGAAAGGATAAGAAAGGGGTTGGAGGAGGAGGGGATAGGCGGATATTGAGAGAGGCCAGAGGGGAAGGGAGAAGGGGAGGGGGGGCGTTGGGTGGAAGGACCAAGGATGTCAGAGTTCAAAGCGGGTTTGGAGAGGGGGACAGATTTCTTCTTTTTGACAGGCTCCCAATGTCCATCTTGCTCTTCATTATCAACATTAACAATTTTAGTGCATCTATTCGCAAAATGTCTGTATTCGTGACATACCTTGCACTTGAATGGTATCTGCGCACAGTCCAGCTGTTGAATATGGCTCAAGTCGTCCACTTTTAACTTTATTGCTTCAGGTAGTCCTCTTCCTAGATCCACCTCGACACAGATCCTTGCACAGGCTTGCATGTTGTCCTTGGGCTTGCTTCTGTCAATATATTTGCCAACCGCGTTCCCTATTTCCCTAACCGATTCATCTCCCCAACAGTGAAGCAGGAGGTGGGGGAGACGAACCCAAACTGGAACAGCACTGGGGATGTCCAGCTCCGAATCGAAATTAGGGGTCCATTTGTTAAGATAGAGGCCTATGGAATCCATAAAATAAGGCCCGTTTCTGAAGATCAGATCCTTGTCTGCTTTGGATTCGAAGTGAAATGTATAATAGTCTTTTCCACAGAATCTTATTGATATTTTCCCGAGAATCTTGTTCGACCAGTTTCGTTCTACCCATCTTTGCACCGTTCTTAGCGATGGCCATAGACCAGTAAATTGCCTGATGAGTCCTTTCTCAGCCAAGGAAAGTGCTACCATGCGAGGAAGAGTTGGAGGAAGCTGAACTTCCTGAAGAATGTCAAGTTTCTTAACGAATTTTGAGATTGCAGGCCTGGGGCGCAAAGGAGGGAGAGATTTTACTAGATATGAGAAGGCTTTCTCAGGATCCTCCTGAGATGAATCCAGGGGGGCCATGGCTGAGGTCAAGGCCCAGATCGCTGCGTTGTTGGGGTCGATCCGTGGGCTTGCTCGGGGCATCGGCGCTGCTCCCTATCGCCAGTTCCTAATAAAATATTTATTAAATAAAACAATGCCTATTATTTAAATTTGTTTTGATGTGATATAAATATTATGAATTTTTGGGGAAAATTTATATTTGTAATTTTATTAATAAAAATAAAATTACTATTATATTTATTTTATTATTATTGTGTGTGTGGGGGGGGGGGTTAAAAGACTTTTATGTTAATTACTTTGAATGTTTTAAAACATATTTTATAAAATTTATTAAAGTTTAATAAAAAATAGATATTAAATTGCATATTTTTATTTTTTTAAATGTAAATGATTTTTTTCCTAATTGGTTGATGACTATTTTTATGTGATTTTTAATTAGATTGTTAGATATAACATTATATTAAAAAATATAAAAACTAAAAAGGTTTGTTTCGCCAAATGTGGATCACTGGATAAACTGGATAACTGCCAACCATAATTAAAGCAAGTAATTACAGAAAAAATAGATCGGAACAAGATGTAAATAAATATGAGTTGTCACTGCCTACCATTATTTATGCTTTCTTCAATACTTTAATAAGTAGGAGAAAAATGTATATGTGTAGACTTAATTATATAATTTTACATAATATCAATAAAAAATTAAACAAATATTAATAATAAATTAAAAAAGGCTATCAGTTCAAATAACAAACAACTATGTAAATAAAGCAAATCCAAGTGAATAGATACATTCGAAGTTTTCCATTTCAATGGAAAAAGAGAAAAAAGTGATGCGCACAGCTAAGGTTTACCAGTCCTCAAAGGCCGCTGACAAACTGGTAGACCTCGCCACCGCAACACTATGCATCCCAGGCTTTGGCATAGACCTGGTCATGCTAAGCTTGGTGGATTGCAATGGATCTCTCCTTCGGGCCTCCCTCTGGAAACTGCCGAAAGGCAGCCTTGAGCCCGCAAAAAATACTAAGAATGGCGAAAGGCTCGGGGAGTTAATTGACTCTCTGTATCAGGACTGGACTACACCACGGAAATCACTGGGTTTGATATATGTTGTTGCGTTCTTTCCAATAGAGTCGGCAAAGGATGTATTCTAGTCTACTGACTTGGGCATCAAGGGCGTTTTTGTAGTTGTGCACAACGATGCAGGAAAGAAGGCAACTTCTTGCTAGAACCAAAAAACAGGATTTGAAACCCCAGTGGCTGAACGACCTCCACAACGATCACAGAGGTCCTCCCCCCATCTCATACGCAGCGCATCTTACAGATCAGACCAAAAGAAAAATGATGTGGGCACCCAGAAGGCAGATCGGTTCATACACTGGCCAGATCTAGCTGTCTACAAACCAATCTCCCCTTTTCACCACCAATTAACAGACCTCGCGATAAGAGGGAAAGGGGAACCCTCTACGACGATCACAACAGTGCAAGAGAAGGTATGGAGCACCTGTATGGGCGCATCTTATATAGAACTACCACCACATCGAGAACAAGATCTGGGAAAGAGAGAACCAGACAAAGCATTGATATGCTTAGATCTGTCATATATGGGGACATGGACAACAGATTGAGCCCCTCCTCAGATAGACCCACACTCAAATGCGGAGGATCTGATACAAATCTTCATTAAAACATTGGAAGGAAAGACTATTTGCTGGAGCATCTAGAAGGGAAGGAAGATTCAAGATCTAAGATACAAAATCTAGAACCACCTCGGTATACCAGCATGCCGGCAAAATCTGATCTGCTTAGGCCATAGTTTACAGGACAACCTCACAGTCTAGGATTATGGCATCACCACAAACTCGACTATCATAATTAACCTGCGTCTGAGGGGTGGATGTGCTGGAACCAATTCAAAAAGCACATGATCCTTCAAGGAAGCAATCAAAGGTAAGGAAAAAGCACAAACCAAATCAGCAACACTACTCGAGCTTCCAGGGCCCTACATTATAGAAAAAAAATATGAGAATCCTACTCTTACCATCGCAATGCCTGAGGTAAAAGACTTGTACACAGATCTCTATTCCAAATGAATTATATGCATATTTAATGGGTTTTGGCCTAAATCTGATGTTTTGCACCAATGGATTTATGATGCCTGGTCCCCAGACTATGAAATATACATGCCCCAAAGCCTTTTTTATAGTCAGATTCAGAATAGTATAAGAAAGGGAACATATCCTCAATAAGGGACCATGGTTTTGGGGCAATGCAGGACTATTTATGACCCCTTGGTTTCCAGAATTCGACGCCAACACAATGGTGGTATCAAAGATGCTAGTTTGGGTCAGGTTGCACAACCTCCCATTACACTTCTGGCATCGCAATGTATTAATTGCCATAGGGAATGCATTGGGTAAATTCCTAAAGATAGATGAGGACAGACTTACAAGGGGGATATTCACTTTTGCCAGGATATGCATTGAGGTAGATCTCAGTGAGGGACTATTAGAAAGCATAAACTTGAATTTCAATAATACATAGTGGACACAACCACTAGAATACGAAAATACAACCTTCCAATGTCATGGATGTCTACAAATAGGACACCTCCACAGTGCCTGTCCTAAAGCAAAACAAACTCCCAAATGGAACAAGAAGCAACAGAAACAGCCAAAAGGATGGCAATATACAACCCCCTTGGAGGAAGAAGTATAAAAAGCATAAACAACATCATACAAAGCAAAAACAGAGGATCAAAAGGACCAGAACATCACACAAAAGAGGAGAAAGTCCTCAACAACCCTATGCAACACCAAGCATCTCAACTAACAGGAATGGAAATAATTGGCATCAAGCGAACTCATGGATCAGAAGGATCTAATTCTGACAAAGGCACTCCCATTCATACAAGTGAAAATCAACTTTCCATTGTAACAACCACTCCCAACACTAGAGGGTGGCGAAAGGTAGAAAAAAAGAAAGGGAGAAAAGAATAGTAGTTATATTTTTTATTTTTTAGTTTTGTTTGTGAAAACAGGAACAATCCATATGCATATGCTCTTCAACATCTACAATATGTAATTGTATCTTATGAATAAAATTACAAATTTTCCAAAGGGAAAAAAGAAAAAAGCAAATCCAATTTCGATATTTATATTTTTTGTTGTTGAAAGCATTTGTCAATTTTAGTTCTTTATTGTTTTTACTTTAGTTTAACTATCAATTACGTTTTCCATAAGAGACACACTTATTTAATCTAATTCTTTATTTTATGATTATTACAATATCTCTTCCATATTAAATTATAATTTAAAAGTTTACACTCAACATCTCTCCATACTAGATTATAAAACACCGACAAACACAATCACAAAAATGATACCAACCTAGATCCATTTAACTTGGGATCTACCAAACTCTGAGACGTATCAAATATCTTTTCACTTTAAATTAGGTTTGCATCTCAAGAAATTTGATCTCTCGGTGCTTGGTAGATCCGGGTTAAAGTGGATCTAAGTTGTTAATTATAACTATTAATTATAAATATAAATATAATTATTAATTTTGTGTTTTTTACTTATTTTATTATTTTTATTTTTATTTTATTTTGACTTAGTCAAAATGTTGAACATTACAATATCTCTACCATACATGGATGAAATGTTTACATAAGAGCTAAGCTTACTTATCAACCTCAAATATAAAGAATTTTTTTAATAAAAAGTGGATTGGGTAAGAGGAAATCTTGGATAAAATAGAATGTTATAGTATTATATTTTACCCAATATTTATTGGTACTCCTACTCAGTCAAAAGTGGCCAAGGGTGGGGGGATTACTAATTAAAATGTGATGTTATTATATTCTACCTAATATTTTTCATCACTTCCCAACCTAAAAATTACATTTTACTCAATATTTCCCCTCACCCCTGCTAATTTTATATTTGAGTTTGTTTATATTGGGTAAAATATAATATTATAGTGTTATATTTTACCCAATATTTCTCTCAAGCTAGTAAAAAGTGGATGAAACTAGGCATAAATATTAGATAAAATGTAATAATTACATTTTACCTAATATTTATCCCACCTCCCCTCACCCTAGCTCACTTTCATACTTAAGCATATTCATTTCTAAATTTATCATCCTAGATCTGCCATAGCTCTATTTCTATAGCACATTATTACACATAAATTAAGAGAATATAATTACATATATTATATTAAAGTGATGATCAAAGAAGCCATTAGAATGAAGAAGGCACTATTGTTCTGTGCTCGGTGCAATCCTGATTAACCTTACACTTCTTAAAAACACCTTCTTGAATCACCCAATAGCTTCTAGGAAGCTCTAAAGCTTCTACTCATATATACACATTATGCATTCATTTGTTATGTACTTCGTGGAATCCTGATTAACCTTACATTTTTTAAAAATGCCTTCTTGAATCACCCAATAGCCTCTAGGAAGCTCTAAAGCTTCTACTCATATATACACATTATGTATTCATCCATCCAACAATGGAAACAAAACATACGAAGAATAGATCCATGCAAATGCCAAGTGGAACATATCCATAAAAACTTTTTACTTTGAGAGGCTACATGTATTCAATGCCACCATTTTGTACTGTTAATTATGTATCATAAATGTAATATCAAACTAAGATGAATCTAGGGTAGATTAATTTCCCCCTTAAATGGATTCTTAATACCACAGGTCATTTTTTTATTTTTATTAATTTTTATAGAGTTATTTTTATTTTATTTTCACCAAGTTAAAATGTTTACATTATATTACTTTACATATGTTATCATCTTTTTTTTATATGGTTAGAACACTCTCAACCCAATAAAAATAGTTTTATTAAATATATATTATTTAATATTTTAAATAAAAAATTATATTCAAAATCTAAGTCCACGAACGTTAACTAACTATTTTATTTAATTATTATACATATGTTTATTAATTTTTAATTAACCCATCATTTGATATCAAATAAATTAAATTGTTAAATGTTAAATATTTACACATCACAGCTACCTATTCTAAATTATAGAATAAAACTATAATTAAACATTAAACCCACATTTAAACTCGAAAACATTCCAATTTTACTTTTTATTAATATTGATCATAACATGACTACCTTATTTTCCTTTATCATATTTCATAAGATTTTTCATTTTCATTTTTGAATGAGGTTTTTGTGTGCGATGTTTGTGCGTTGATCGGAAATTCGGTACACGCAACATCACCACCCGCTTAGTGGACTTGTATGCACAAAATTAGTTTCGTCCATGACACAATTAAGTGGCACGACATAAATTCAAAGGACGTGTCGCCCCATCAATCATGAAACCAAAAAGTTTCCATTTATAAGAAGATTTTTATTGGTTTACAATTTATACATGTTATTTGGGTTTATTTGGGGATGAATAAAGTCTAGGTCTTAGGAGTTGCCAAATATGTGTGTATATTGAAGGTGTTTGACATTGGAAAATTAGTATTATGGTGTTTCAATAAGGGATATAATTTGTGATGAATTTAAGGCCATTGATTTGGTTGTTGAGTGTCATTAAGATTATATATTGAATTAAGTCGATGATGAAATCTAGGGTTAGCTACCTTGTTGTTGAAGGTGTATTATGTTGATATGATGGAGACATTTTTATTTAACATCATGTGATATGTTTTCCTTTTACTTAGTTTCATCTCGCAAACACTTATGCTAGATTCAACTAATGAGGTCATGATTTATTGCTATGTAAAAGATGATTTGACAAAAAAAGTTGAGAATGGGATTTATAGGTAGTGAGTTGGATAGATATCTCTTCAAACCAACTAGTCTCACTAAACACCCTCATTGTTACAGAGTTGATATTGTAATAAAGGAACCTCAATGATCTATGGGATCTAGTTGAGTGCATATTGACCAAATTAGCGACCAATTTACTAAATGATATAAAATGCAAGTTATATCCTCCTACCAATTTGTATAAACCTCATAAAGAAATGATATTGAATTTTTCTATGCAATGTTATGCTTTACATTTCTTCACATGGTATAGACACAAATTGATTTCCTTGTAACTAGTTTGAAAACTTATATTGTTTATGATGAGAACAATATAAACAATAATCAAAACTTATGAAATAAATGATGTGCATTTTCAATAGTATATCACTTTACTCACAGCACCCACACTCCCAAATAATTTAAGAAAAAATGTATAATATTTTTAAATCAAGTGAGCTAATCTTATAAAAAATGGACCCTCTTTATGACTACAAATATTATAGCAATCTATCAAAATTGTGAACAATAATTAAAGTTATATTATATTCCAGGCTCCATCCATTATTAAATATTGTTGTTCAGGGTTTACCAAATTACGAATAGAACCAAATTGAATTAAAGATTTCAATTAATGGGAGCTCTAATAGTATCTTGGATGGAGTTTTACCATTGGAAAACAAAGTGCCTCCCATATTACATGGAGAGGACACTTTCTGTTACACTATGACATGAAAGGGCACATGTGAATAAGAAGCAAGGTGGCTATAGAGTGATTCATGACACGCTTATGTCATTCAAAGAAGTTTGGTGCCTCAAAGGTTGGAAGATAATGGAACAACCCAAGACCATGACCAGAATTGGCTCGAGTATATCCAAAATTTGTGCATAAGACATCTAAGTGGGCAAGTCTGATGGGATATTAACATTCCAAAGTAAGTTGGCCCCTAATAAATCTAGTCTAGGAGGCTGATAGCATCAATTTTGGCCAGCCCACTTGACAACCTCTAACTTGGTGTATCTTGTTTTAGAATTTCTACTAGGTTTTAGTTAGCAATATCCATTGGCCATTAGACTATAGAGACCCTAACATGCTGATTGGCACTCCACTGCTAGACAAGAAATTTGGGGCTCTTGGGAATCATGGTGGCTCTAGACATAGTGGTTGTAGAAGTGAATAACTCCCCATAAGGGACTCAATTTTTACCGATGCAAGTTTAATTGTTGGCTTGCTCCTAATGTGAATATACTAGTTGGGACAAGCACGATAAGGAACAATGTAGATAGGGGAATAGGTCAGGTATTTGAGACTTCTTAGCATAACATCAAAGACAAAGGGAAACTCAAGGTTGTATAGGTGAACAAAAAGAAAAATAAAAAACCTAAGCATAAGAGAATTCAACATGCAAAGAAAAGATATTTTATGCTTCAACTTCACCCCCTGCATCTAAGAAATTGTTGGAAATCCTTGAAATAGTTAGCGAGAGGAAGACGGACAAAATCAAGGAACATATTGGAGAGGAATTTATAGGTTGGGTGGAGGACCTTGTGTTTTGATGCACTAGGGATAACAAGTTCTTTACAGCCATAGAGTTATATTGAAAATTAAAAGCGCTAATAGCTCAAGCTATTGAGGATAAATGAATATTTCATCGAAAGATATTGAGTAAGTTGGATCAACGGAGAAGAGGGAGATCCTCATAGACAATAAAGTTGAAGCACTAGTAAGATATGTCTCCGGAGTAAAATTCAAGGCATCAACCAAGCAAGAGAAAACTAATTCGGGGAAAAAAAAGTTGTAGACTAGCAACCTACAAAATGAACCTCCTCCAACCCAATTGAAGTGAAAGGCAACCATGAGGAGCAGGACTAGCACCGACTACATATAACTCAAGCGATTATAGCTCCAAGCTAATTTGGGTAACTTCAATATGTTTAATGACTAGTACTTCAAGGTTTTTATTTTTATTTTTGGAACACTTAGTCCAAATTATATCAAATAGTTGGTATAGTGAGTTAGCTAGTTACATCAAAATTTTAAAGACATATTTGACATACATTAAGAAGATTAATATCTCATTTTGCATCACCCCGCGACCTAGTTTCCTTCATAGTGCGCAATAGAAAATTAAGAACATAAAATTTTATGCATAACATTAATATAAAAACTAAACTAAAAAATTAGAAACTTTACTTCTTTTATCAACGAATTTAAGTAATAAGGAAAAAAGTACAATTTAAGTAATAAGGAAAAAAAAATTACAATTACATGATTTTTTAAAAATAAATTATATACTATAATACTAAAAAAAAAAAACTATTTCAACTAATTCTCACAAATATACAAATATTATTGACTATCTAATTAATTATATTTTTAAACACATAATCTCTATCCATATATTTACCAAAAAAAAAAAAAACAATTTACTCTGGATAAACATTCCCTGCATTTTAATTTTTAATTAAAAAAGATATTTGAGAACTTTCCACAAGAATCTTACGAAAACCTCATTTTTAAAGCTATAAAATCCAAAAGCGCAATTGTAAGAAGTGGCCTATTGCCTTCCCATATTAAGAGTGGGTTTCATTATCACAAATATAAAATGAGAGACAAGATATTTCCACAATGTTAAGGTTGCAATATATTCACCTCACCTACTCGAAAAAATAATAGTGGGAATTCACGTGACATCATCCTGCCGGCCACAGTCACTCATCTGGCGCATGAGTCATATTCTTCCTTTTATTTTGGCATTTTCCCACTCTTATGCATGACACCACATTCATGGAAAACAAATCAAAAATTTTGTTGGGTGGAGACTCTTTCTCACAAGAACCGTCTTGTCCAGCCGTTATCAGATCATCATAGAATGGTCTAGTCTGCTCTGTGATGGGCTGTTCTCTTTTTACCATTCTTTTTATAAGGTGGAGGATAAAAGTAATTTAAAATTTCATAACCTTGGTATATATTAGTGGATAAAATTCTATTTTCATGTTTTTTTAATAAAAATTCTAAGTGGCATGGTTATCATAGATACAACAATTTAAGTGGACATGGAGATTATCATCAACTTAGGGAACCCCACTCATTCTCTGCATACTCATTCTCTGCATGATTCAAATAGGACAAATGGAAATGTTACTTTGCAAGGTGTGCATGGTTGGTGAAGGGTGGTGCTAGTTATGCATAGTGTGTCATAATGAATAAGTGTGGGGGAGGTTTTAACCTTGTGGACCTTGTATAGCCTTCAAGGTTGTAGAGAGTGTCACTGTTGCATAGTACTAGTCCACCATTAGTAATAACCCTACACTGTCGAGTCATTATGATCCTCAATCTTGAGCCAGAGGAAGATGGATTATGGCTTCAAGAGATCAAGCTATGCTTAAATAGTGAAAGGCTCCTCATGGAATAGTATGTTAATCTCCATGGATCGATTTGTTTATACTACTTCACTATGTCTTTCATTTTTATGTTTGTCACAACTTTTGTCTTGTTTGAAGTCCATCTCTGCTTAGTTTTACTGTCTTTGTCTGCTACTCTCTATCCTCACCTCCAACCTTTTTCTTTGCATGCTTAACCTTTATCCCAACTCCCATTCATGGTTTCCTACTTTTTCCTCCCCTATTGATCCCTGGACTCTCCCTTGTTCTGCAAAGAGTAGGATAATTTCTCACTTCCGTGTCGAGTCTCAGCTTAAATTGGATCTTGTTGTTCCACCTAGTTCAATTTCTTCCCCATCTCCCTCTTACTTTCACTTTAGGCATGCTCTCCCTACAGAATGCTAAGTGCTCCTTGCCCTATTTGGTCTCAACTTTGTATAATGTCAAAGCTTATTCGGTGGTGCATTCTTCCTTCATGCCTAAAGCTCATGGTGGGTGTCATAGCAGGAGTGGTTGAAGAGGCCTCGATGGCTCAAGAGTAGAGGAAGCTACCTAAGAGGCAACAAATGACTTTTGGGAGAAAACCCCATGTCACATCAAGGAAAGTACTTCTATTGAGGAGGGATAAATAAGGCTTGACCAGAATGTGATGCATGAATGGGAGGTCGATAATGAGATAGGTAATTGGGTTCTAGGTGTTGGAAATTCTCGAGCCAAAGACACAAAACACTGCAAAATTGTTTAATTGTATTAGCATGTTAAAACTCTAGTTAGAAAATCATCAAGGATAGAGACAAGGCTCATGAGTCGATCCTTGCTTTAGTTAGATGATGTGTTGCTGCAACTTGAAGGATATCTGAAACATACTTCCGGCTTCCACTTGTCAGGATCTAGGTGCCTCAACTATTTCTAGTGATCATGCTAAGGCAACTCATGGTGTAAATCTTCAAGTTTCATATTAAGTTCTATGTAGTGTTTGAGGCAGTTATAATACATCGTACCGTGTCTCATAGGGATAGGAAACATAAGGTTAATTTAGGCTTTTATGTTGTCTTTGTTTTTATGATTACCAAAAACTTGAAATGAACCATATGGATTGAAAGTCTGTTTTTTTGGTTGGTCGGGTTTCCCAAGTGGTTGGCCAACCAAAGGTAATTAAGATATACTTTCATTTTGCCTTGATATAATAACAAATTGTTTTTTTTAATTAATTAATTTTCTTCTATTAGATCATAAATCATGCATACATAACATATCAAGAAACCTCCTCATTGTTGTGGCCTACCACAATGGAAACCAGAATCCAACGATAGTGTAGGTGTTGTATCATTCTTTGGTTTATCAAAATGAGAAAAACTAATCTTACTAGTTGAGCATCCCTACACCAAGGCAGATGTTTGGAACCATTGTCAAAACCATTACATATATTCTATTGGGTAATATTGGCATACCATAGATATAAACTATATGGGGAAATAAAATAAAGTTCCTTGATAAAAAAACATAAAACATAAAATTTGTGCATGCAACATTCATTAGACGATGTTGCTAGGGTTGGATCTTGCACACTTGGGCCTACTAGAGAGTGATACTCACATTAACTATGCCAATCAATGTGTGCCAATCGGGCATCTAGGCTGAACAAACAAGAGCGTTGGTGTCTTTAAATCTGTTGGATGTCATTGAGGTCTGGCTATAATTTCATTGTGGTCCGCATGTTTCTCTTTGATGACACAACCCAATAGAATTTTCATTTTCCAGTGAAGGGTAATGGAATGAAGATACTGGCTCCTATGCCCCCTAGTATGGCCAAGGTCGAGGACCTAGTCAGAGACTTCAGCTTGAATTTTAGAGTCATAATGGGCTTGTCGTTTTGTTGCTATCAAGGCTTCAAGATGTTGGATTTCATATTGAACTTCAAGAGGGGTGATATAAAGATAAATTTCAATGGTTGACCAAGCTTATGACTAGGCTCTAGGTCTTCCTAAGGAACCATGGCCCCTAAATCCATGCCTTAGGTGCATTCTTTGTCCTGGAATTATGCCTAGAAAGGACCAGAACCCTACATTGGATACTTTTTGGGAAGGGTGTGGAAAAATGGATAGACTAGAGGGAGGTCAAATCAGAGTCCGCTAGAGTGGAATGAACATAGAACTAATCGAAGGGGTGGATACAAAATAAACTAGTTTAACAAAAGCAGATGGAGAGAGCTTTGGGTGAGGGAGAGAGCTAGAGACATAGAAGCAATTGTAATAACAATATATAGTTCTGCCTTAATAGTACAACTCAAAATCCTAGGCTTGAGAATCAAAGACACAAAATTTAGCAGACAAAACCATCTTTATGAGATAACCAACAAATAATTTACCAACTTGTGGATTGTGTGCTTACCCCATAAATTGTCTATTGAAACTTGGTGCCAATCCCCTCGCGCAGTTTCTCCTGGGTGATCCTCCTGTTACCAAGTGGAACACTGATCTCTCACACTAATCTCACACCTTGTCAAAACTACGCAATCCTCCTGTGCATTAATCCTTCTACATGCATAAGTTTCCTTTATAGGAGAAAACATGCAACTGATAGTACATTATCCTTGACATTTAGCTCAACTGGGTCTTTCTTAGAATAGACATGCATGAGTTTCTGCTGAGGGAATCTTCAGTTATCTAGAGTACACTAGTTGAGTGCATGCATGCATCAACTTACTTATAACTCACAATTAGTTCCTCAGACAGTTTGGAACTAATTTAACTAGACTTAACTCAGTAAAATAAGTTAACTAATTACAACTCAAATATAACTCAATCATATGTCCTTAATTAAGGGATAATCTCCTTAATTTAAGGGATAACTCTTGCATGACTTCAGAAAGACTTCTAACTTGAATTTCTCAAACTAATTAATCCATAATGAATTAATTAATTGTTTCCAAGCAACTAGTGAGACTAAATTCGAATTTTAATTCAAGGACAAATTAAAATTGGAATATTCTTGTTGTCACATTTCAACAGGGATATGAGTAATGAGTGGTGGTCGTGGGATAACAAGCCATATGACAATTGACATTGGCACAGGTTGACACTTGGGACTTAGGATTCCAGATCAGTCGATGAATAAGCGTGATAACATAACACATCACCTGAAACTAGTATTTTCCATAAGTACAAATCTATAAAATAGATCGTCGAAAATCATATATTTAATTTCAAGTCAGTGGACCATTAATCGACGATCCTGAAATGATTGAACTGTTAAATGATGAAAATGAAATGCTTAAAAACATATAACGCCACCAATATAGGGTATAAATCTTAGGTTATGAACATTGATTTGAACATTAAAACATTTAAAATCACACATCATATGGAGATAAAAGGATTAGCATAAGAGTTATTATGATAGTTTATAAATGTTACCCTATTAGCATTAGAAACTCAATTAGAGTTGCTACAAGATCTATGATTTTGTAGTAGCCCTTGAACTTAAACATTTTCTTGCTATAAGATCAATGATAAACTCACTAATCATAAAAATCAAAGGAAATAACCCTTACATCACCATAGAATGAAAGAATGGGCCATAGTGTAACATCCCTGGTCAAAATTCCATGTAATTAAAGTTAATAAAGGAAAAATAAGACCAAGGTCGTGGGGCATGTATTCCAAGCTGAATGTTAGCAAAACATCCTAGTGGGTGTTCATTTCGGTTATTATGGCTAAAGGAAATTGTCAAAGGAAATAGAAAAGGCTTTGAAAAGGAAAAGTGGCATTAATTGGCATTTTATTTACAAAAATAATGGAAATTAGGAGAAAAGGAAGGCGAAAGGTCATAGGTTGCATGTGAAGAGGAAAATGAAGGGAAAATAATGGAAAATGAAGAAAATAGAGGCCTCATTAATAAAAAGGCTTCAGAGGATTAGTTCATGGCTTTAGTCAGTGTAACATTTTGTCACTTCAGTTTTGGAGCTCTCTCTCTATTCTCTCTCTCTTGGACACTTAGAGCATTCTTAGAGCACTCTAGCATTGGATCAAGGAAAGCAAAGGAAGGACCAAGAAGGCAAAGATCAAGAAAGGAAGAGCAGGATCAAGTAGATACAACGGGATTATTTGCAGGTATCGATTTGCATGTGTGATTTCCTTGCTAGATTTGGCATACATGGTACATGCATGTGTGTATTTTGGTTCTCTTGTTGTCATTGGGATGGGTTTTGTCAGGTGTGACAGTGTTATTCATCCTTACTTGCCATTTCTGGATAGCCATGGTCTGATGGGTTCTCTTGTATTTGGTTGAGTTGGATTGCCAGGTGGTTTTGAAACTAAGTGAGGTGGTCTTTGAAAGAAATAACACAAGGCCTATGAATCCAAGAAGTAGACTCTGAAGGTTGTAAATCTAGATTTTGTGTACCTCAGTGGGCCTAGGAATCCTCGACCGTTATATGGCAGGATATATGGTAAATCCTAGAGGTGTGTGCCCTCGATCAGGCTTAGGATCGAGGCCTAGGAATCCTTGACCGATGAATGGCGGGAAATACGATAAGGCCTGGATGGTGGAGCCTTGGTTAGGCCTAGGAATCCGTTGCATGGAGGGATATACGGTAAAGCCTAGAGACTAGGAGACAAGATATTTCCTCACAGTGTAGGTGGAGAAATCTAGTGGTATCCATGCTTTTTAGGGCCTAGTGATCCAGTGGGGATTGAGGTAAATCCTATGGAAACCTGGTTTGGTTTGGTTTTTAGTCCCACATTCATGCTTGGAATATGGCACACGGGTAATTGGATGAAAGAAAGATTTGGTTCAACCAATCTATGGTCGGGTGGTTTGTGGAAGTCCCCTACCTAGTTGGCTTTTGCATTCATTAATAAGAGCTCCCTCTCCTTGGTATTTCAACTGTGTAAATGTACTGGCTTATATGTGGATTTTATGGTTGTTATATCCTCATTATTTATGTTGGTTACATGTTGGTTATGAGTATGTTTTATGACAGACTTGATGTATGGATCTCGTCATGTTTTGATTTGCAAATGAATGTACAATGAATATATGACCTAATAGATGGTAATGTAGCTATTGTGATAAGAAATGCTTCTTTACGAATCTCAGATAAGTATGAGAACCATATGCTCAAATATGCTTTTATGACCCGTAGATTACATATTTGTGACATGTTTGAGGAAATTCATGTCATGGCTAGTAGAGGTCAAGTCAAGTAATTGATCAAATGTTTGCAATAGTAATCTTTGTTCAATGCACTTTATCATTTCTGAAAGTTTCATGAAGTTTTGAGCAGTGGCTTGACACCTGGCCGTGCGATAGTGGCAAAGAATCTGGAGTCACTGGCTCAAAGCTAGCTAAAAAAGTCCACAATCGTTGGCATTCCCTTACTGTGGGAGCAACTAGAAGGCCTCAACCACATGCATGGATTTTCATGGGAGTGCTTGAGGGTACAGATCAGTGAAATGTCAAGTTGCCTCATGGGTTGGTTGGCTCTGAAAGGTTTTGTAGCATGTGTGGAAGGTCAGATTGGTTTTTTTTGTCGGTTCCACTTCCTTAACTGTACATGGGGATTTGAATCACATCATAGTAGCCTTTCGTCACATGTTTACCCCGTTGGACCAGTTAACTTGGGTAAATGTGGGAGGAGGGTGTTACAGAGTGGTATCAGAGAATGGTTCAACACTTGGATTAGATGGGCAGAATGTGTTTGATATGCATACATGTCAGTTTCATATGTGTTATTTATGTCTATGGACTATGCGCTTGTTGTATATGCATGGTGGTGGTCATTGTTTCCATTGTGTCACCAAGTGGAATTTGATGATGTTGTTGTTGGGATGTGTTTGTCATGAATGCATGTCAGTTGTATATGCATTTCTTATGCATTTCAGTGCCTATATCTTGTTATGCATGCATTGTCATGGTCATGGTTATGCATGTATAGTAGGTAAGGGATGAATTGTGATGGTCATTATTGTGGTCTTGTGTCATCATGATGTTATTGGTATGTTATGATGCTGATGTGCTGGCTGAGATGAAGCAAGAGATGCAAATCATCAAAGCAAGGTTGCAACACTAAACTTCGAGGTAAGAGAAAATCGTCATATAGGTTTGTATGTTTGCCATGCAGGGTATGTGGTTAATGGTTTTTATAATAATTAGGGTTACTTATATGATTTTCATTCTAGTGTTGTTGTGATTACATGTCTGATAGATGTTGGTTAATCAATGTGATAATATGTACATGCATCGGTTAGTCATGAAGGATGGTAACATGATGTTATATGCATTACGGTTGTATGCATGATGAGTATGTTCATTGCAGCTAGTATCTTGAGGTTATATTTATCATGTTAACCTAGATTGGCCCATGCAAATGGTTATGGTTACGATATTATGTATGAGCCAACATATTTGTGATATTGTGTTGTACTAAACCAGACTGACTATGCATATGTGATTGTTATGCATGAATGACATTTGTTTATGAGCTTATGATGTAAACCTGTTAGCTAGTTATTTTCATGGATATCATGACCTTATTTATGTTTGAGTTGATGTATTGTGAAGTTATATCATGCTAATCTAGATTGATTATGTAGACAAGATAGCCTCCCTTGAGATACATTAAGGTATGAGTTTGTTTATGTCGTCTACTTGGTGCTTGAATGTTTGATTATGTGGTCTATCTAGTGTTTGAGTGTTTGGTGTCTATTATGTCATATATATAGATTGATTTCAACTTCAATTCCTACTCTAAAATATGATATAAATAAAAAAATATTTATAAAAATAATCATTAATACAATATACAAATGAAAATATTAAAAACATTATGACAAATATTTACACAAAAAATAATAAACTTACCATAAACAATTACATAAAATAAACGTAATTATTTCCATTCTCTAAATACCCCTAACAAAATTGCTCACCCACAAAGTGGTCCTAATCTTAATTAATCAAGCAATAGCCCTCAAACTGTTGTTTGAATGTTTGATTAATTGCATGATATCAGTATGTGTCTGTAAGATTGAATGAAGGAATGATCTTGTTTCAAGATGGTTGTACTAACACATTGGGGGTTGAGCCAACTAATATATACTTGAGCGTAAGTAGGTTATAGTTATGTATTATGACCGATGAATGTGGTTTGATTGTTAATTATGATATGGTTGTTAGACTTGGTAAAGGTTGATTTCAAATTAATAGATATGTTTTCTTGATCTTTGGAACATATGATCGACATATGTAAGTAGTTGCAGGGCAACATGCTTGGTATAGTGGGTCAATCTAATAGTTGATGTGTTTATATGACTAATAGTTGGGTGATGTGACAGTACCTAGTAACACTTGATTGCAACAAGGTAAGGAACTTATGTATTGTTATGTTTATTTATGCATTGATAGTTATGTGTGTGTATGGCAGTATGATGTAGGGAATTACATGGTAAGAGACTTCCATGAAATATTGAAGAATGCTCGGGTTGAGCTTTCCCTTGAAAGCACTAGGAACCATGGGATTGAGTCATGGTGTTTGTTGCTAGTCTTGTGCTTTTGGTCTTTTTTTATTTTTTGTGCTTTATTTGCGGTCTTGATTACATTTAGTGCATGATCATGCCACTTTGTTTATGGCGTCGTATTGTTATTGGTTTTCCATGGTTTTATTTTGGTTACTCTTGTTTCTTACCTTTTATGTTTTGAAGGCCTTGAGAATTGGTTGGGAAAGAGGAAGTATATGGAGCCTGGGGAGAGCTAAATGAAACCAACCAGCTAATGTAAGACCTAGATGAAGCTCAGTGCATGTATAAGGGCAGTTGAAGGCAAGCGTATGACAATCGATTGATTGGTTAGTTCCATGGGGATAATGGATGGTCATGGGACAATCATGATGAAGATAACAAGAAAGGTAAATTAAACAGATCTAAGGCATAATCTGCCCTGGCTATGTTGGGAACCATTGTACTCAATGTTGTGCATGTTGTGCACGGATAAAGAAAGTTCTCTTAACCTTAACCTTATGATATTTGGTAATTATGTTGTGCTCATGATTATGATGATGTCTATATATGTATATATGTATGTATGTATGTTGTTGTCTGACAGGGTCATCAGGAATCATGATTGTTTTATGCAGATGCTAATATGTGTATATATATATATATATATATATATGTGTTGTTGTCTGATAGGGTCATTAGGAATCATTCTTGTGGAAGAATGATTACTTATGCTGGTGAATGGAATGAAGAGTTCCTGGTTTATGAGGAATCAAGTGGGAAGAGTAGCCCTGACAAATATACAATATTAGTATCATGTGGATATGAATTGATATTATATTCTTGTACTATGCCTATGTTTATGTTATCGACAGGTAATGCTGAGGGATACATCATCCAAATGGAAGTAGTGTGATTGACGACATGTTGGAACATGCATGAATAGTGGAAAGGTATTATAAGCAAGGTTTCTTAGCAGAGTCAATGTGTAGTCTATGGATGTGCAATACTATTTTTGTATGTGTGTTGTACATGTGATGTTGTGTGCATGCAGTGCTATGTACAGATGGTATTGTGTACATGTTGGTTATGCAATGTTATGTATATATGGTGTTGTGCATGTTGTTTATGAAATGATATGTATAGATGGCATTGTGTACATGTTTTTTATGCATTTTTGTGTACAGATGGTGTTATGCGCATGTTGGATATGCGGTGTTGTGTACATATGGTGTTGTGTGCATGTTGGATATGCGATGTTGTATACATATGGTGCTCTATGCATGTTGCATATGCGGTTTGTGTACATATGGCATTGTGTGCGTGTTGTATATATGGTGTTATGTACATGTGGTGTTGTGTAGAAATTCCTTGTTGATTCAAACTACTAATTGTAATATACTAAAACAATATACTTGAATATGTTCTAATCATCAATGGAAACAATTAAACGATCAAGAAATCATGAAGCATATAAGAGAAATAATTCAATCAAAACATTACACAATGATTTCCTGGGGAAGCCACAGCTAAAAACCCATGCTATATTTATATTGCATTAGTCAGAAAATATGAGAAGATTACAATGCTTTTCTCAAGCCTAAGCAACCTCTGCACTATCTCTATCTGTCTCACAGCTTCCTAGACAAGCCCAAGCCAATACTTAACAAATTGTCTACTTGCCCAAGTCCCTATTTCCTTGTATTGTTTCCTTGGGAATTAGCCCCCTATTAATTAGGGGAATTCCTAAAAGGAATTGCACAATCCATCATATGCCTTCCTCTGACTGCATGCACCACTTGTATAATTGAATGATTATACAATTGATAGTACATTGTCCCTAAACTCCAATCTCAACTGGGTAACTCTCAAATCTGACATGAATGAATTAATTGTGAGTGAATCATCGGTTAAATTGTTGATCACTGCAGGTAGCACCCCACTCGTATAACTCCCACTAGTTCCTCCATCAATTGGAACTAGTTTAACTGACTTTAACTCGGTTAAATTGAATTAATTAATTACACCTCAAAATAAACTCAACCAGGGCTCCTATAATGTAGGAGATACTCTACATGAATCAAGTTAGACACTTAACTTTAATTTCCCAAACCAACTAAGTCAAATTAACTTAGTTAACTAATACAAGTTGTCATGAGATGTGGAATTACAATTTTATTCCCAATTTAATTCAATGACAAAATTAAATTAGGCTTTTCTTGGTGTTGTTTTCAACATTTATTGTTGACATTTTCAACCCTCCATCTCAACAAGAAAGGAATTAACATCTATCCCAATACAATACCTTTGGAATGTTCTGCATGCAACACTTGTCACTATTGTTTTTTCTGCTGCAACATCTGCAATTGAAAAAGCATCCAAGCAAAATAAATTGAATCACCTATGTCTATAACTATATACTGGGAAAACTATGCTACTACTGACTCTACTATTGAGCCTCTTGCTTTATTTTCAACACTGCTATGCACTCCTCAGTATCTGAATGACACTTATCCTCCTGCTACTGAATATTGTGGGCCCCCATAGCAAGGTCATGATCCATGAGACAAAAAACACCTTAATGGATCCTGCCCAAATTTTTGCACTCTTCGGATTATTGCTTCACATCACCCCACCTCTCACTTGGAGGTATGGATTCATGTGCTCCCTCTACCCACTTGGCTCAAAATTTCCCCTAGTAGAGGTCCCTTCTTGATTGGATGTCTCCACTCGGCCTCCTCTCTCCTTCTCTAATTGTGGTTTCTCCACAACTTGTTGAATTTGCTTCTAAGGCTGCATGTTGAGAGGTAATTTATGCTCCCTTTCAACCACCAATTCTGAAACCTTTGCCTTGCTCTCAAGGATTTGCATGCATATTGTACCTCAAGTGCATACAGGTTCTTGACTCGCACACTAATTTGTTTCACCTTTCCCATGGCGATGTGTCTAAGGAAAACATTTCCTTTACTAAATATCACATCGTAGCCACAGTCTTCCAATACCACGACAAAAACAAGATTCTTCTTTAGTCCTAGAAAATACATCACATTTGTGAGTCTGGGAGGGGAGCTAGACTCCCTCTAAAAGGTAACTATACCAATATAGGTCGTGCTATACCTCCCATCATCTCCAAACTCTATGTTCTGCTTGAGGTCTTTCTCCTTCGTCACAAAAGTGATCTCTATTCCCCATCATATGGAACGAGGCACTGTTGTCGAGATACCACATGATTCCCATTATTGTGCTTGCCATGCATGAAATGAGAGTAAAATCAAGTTTAAATTGTGAAGCTAGAGCTTCACCTACCACTGTTATTGTAGGCTCCTTCTTGCTTGCTTTCTTCTATGGACATTTCGTGGCATAATGCCCGAACTCGTGATAGTGAAAACACTTGATGTTGGACAAGAATTTCTTCTTTCCCTCCTCACCTTGGGAGTTCTTTCCCTTGGATTTATTTTCTTTGCGAACTAATGGAAAATCCTCTTCCACTACTTTGGATGAGGTCCCATCTATGGTGTTCTTCCGAATCTCTTCTTGCACTAAGTCGAACCATAAATGCTCTGAATCTGATGGCTTCTCTCTCCCATTTACTAAGTCCTGGTAGTTGTGCCAAATCTTGGGAATGCCTAGAAGTGTTAGTTTGACCAGATCGTCTTCTGCAACTATAACATCAACACTTCCAAGCTCATCTCGAAATTGGGTGAACTTGGTCAAGTACATTGGTGTTGTCTCGCCCTTCTCCATCTTCATTTTTCTGAGATTTTCCTTCAGTGTCAGCTTCCTGTGGTCATTGTAGTTTTGAAACATGTTTTTCAAGGCCTTCCACATTGTATATGGAGTCTCCTTACTATGGAGGTTCGAGACAATATGATCTCGAACTCCTTCTAGTTAATCCCTCTCGATTTTGCAACACATTTTCTCCACTCTCCTAAATATTGAGCATCAACTGTTGGAGGCTTAGGAATATCTTTGTCTATGAATTACTTAAGACCATTTTCTTCCAACACTGCCGCTGTCCTATCCTTCCAAGCAATATAGTTTGAACTACCCTCAAGGGCATATTCGAGTCTCAATCTGTAGACTGACATCCTGCTGGATATGAAGTATGGTACTGTAAATTTGACTTCACCTGCAAAAGAAAAACTTGTATTCTCCTCTTCTATAGTGATTTAAGCTTTGATACCATGTATAAATTCCTTGTAGATTCAAACTACTAATTGTCATATACTAAAACAATAGACTTGAATGTACTCTACTCATCAGCGGAAACAATTAAAAGATCACGAAATCACAAAGAATACAAAAGAAAGAATTCAACCAACACATTACACAATGATTTCTTGGGGAAAGCCACAACTGAAAACCTATGCTCTCTGTATATTTCATTAGTCAAAAAATATGAGAAGATTACAATGCTTTACTCAAGCGTGAGCAACCTCTGTACTATATCTATCTCAAAACTTCCTAGACGAGCCCAAGCCAATACTTAACAAATTTTCTACTTACCCAAGTCCCTAATTCCTTGCATTGTTTCCTTGGGAATTAGCCCCCTATTAATTAGGGAAATTCCTGAAAGGAATTGTGAAATCCATCATATGCCTTCCTCTGACTGCATGCACCACCTCTACAATTCAGATGATTATACAACTAATAGTACATTGTCCCTGAACTCCAATCTCTACTAGGTAACTCTCATATCTCACATGCATGAGTTAATTATGAGTAAATCATCAGTTAATTGGTTGATCACAGCAAGAAGCACCCCACTCCTAGACCTCCCACTAGTTCCTCCATAAATTGGAACTAGTTTAGCTAACTTTAACTCAATTAAACTAAATTAATTATGTACAACTCAAAATAAACTCAACCAGGGATCCTATAATGTAGGAGACACTCTACATGACTCAAGTTAGACACTCAAATCGAATTAATTGAGCCGACTAAGTCAAATTAACTTAGTTAGCTAATACAAGTTGTCATGAGATGTGGAATTACAATTTCATTCCCAAATTAATTCAACGAAAAAATTAAATTAGGATTTTCTTGGTGATATTTTCAACATTTCTTGTTGCCATTTTCAACATGTTGTGTGTATGATTGCACATGTAGTGTTCTATGCATGTGGTGTAATGTACATGTTGTACATGGGGTGTTGTGTGCAGGTGGTGTTATGTACATGTCATGCATGTGATGCTATGTACATGTGGTGTTGTTTACATGTCGTGCATTTGATGTTGTGTACACATTGTGCAGGTGGTGTTGTGTACACGTTGTGTAGGTGGTGTTGTGTACATATTGTGTAATGGGTGTTGTTTATAGGTGGTATTGTGTACATATTGTACATGTGGTTTTGTTGTACATGTGGTATTGTGTGCATGACGTACATGCTATGATTGTGCACATATGGTATTGTGCACATGTCATACATTTTATTTTGTGTATGTGTGGTACTGTATATGTGCATTGCATAGTGGTATCGTGACATGGGTATTCATTGCATTGTACCATGTGTATGTATATGTATTGTGTTGTACACTTGGTGTAGGTGTATGTATTGTGTTGTGTTGTACACTGGATGTAGGTGTATGTATTGTGTTGTCTTGTACAACGGGTGTAGGTGTATTTATTGTGTTGTATCGTACACCGAATGTAGGTGTATGTGTTGTGTTGTACGTCAGGTGTAGCTGTATGTGTTGTATGTCATGTGTAGGTGCATGTATTGTATGTTGTTGTATGTCGTGTGTGGTTGTATGTGTGTGACACACACTATGTGTATGTGTACGTGGTTAAATAAAAGGCATTGGGTGTTTGTCGGGTGTGGTAACCAATACAATGCATGTACAAAAAGGACAAAGGATAAAGGTAGAAGCAAAGGACCAATTAAATGATAATTATCAATATTTTATTTTAGTTTATGATTATGCATGTGATTTATGATTCTGGTTTATGATGATTACATGTGATTTATGATTCTAGTTTATGATGGTTACATGTGATCTATGATTTTGATTATGATGGTTGCGTTTTGAACTAACCGGATGTGATATGTTTACACATGATGATTTGATCAAACAACTAATTTGACTTGTTGTTATAGGAAGTAAACAAAATTGTAAGTGTGTCTCGTTGACAAGCTACCAATGAGGTATGATTTGAATTTATTTCAACTCGTTTTGAGTTTAATAGAAATTATGTGCTTAGTAAATGAAAGCATGGAAATGGCAGGTTGGGTGGTTAGAACTGGCTGCAAGAAGTAGCAGTAGTGGAAAAAGGCATTGGAACATGTAGCAATATTTTGGTAAAGCACTTCAGGAGCAGGGCTATTGTGGGACACTGGTACCCAATAGTGTTCATTGATTTCCATGAGCATGCTATTTCCAGTATGATGGTTTTGAGGTGGGGATATGCCTTGGTTTTTGTATCTTTAGATGCGAGGAAGACTTGCCAAGGGATGGATCACCCGGGATAAGGGATGTTGGTGAACTTGGAAGGTCAGTGATTGCACGAAAGGGACAACCAGATTTCCCGAGGGACTGTGTAGCAGAGAAGGGAAGGTCGAGAATGGATTTGTTTTGGTCATTAACATTTCCAAATGGAATCAGATGCACATTGGGAGTGTGCCCTGGAACAATGAGCCGGTATTTGTTCACTGAGGGGACATATAACACAAGATTGTAGCACTAGACATTGGATACAAATTTGATTTTTCAATGGATTTTGGACTTCTTGGAAAGGAGGTGAATCCTGGTATTAATTCGAGGGTGGAGGTGTGAGCCTCTGGATTCCCTTGTTGCGGATGAAGGCATTGTATCCTTTTATTTGTTAGTTAGAGAAAATGTACATATGTGTCATATATGTGTATATCATTGTAAATAATGTATCGAGTTGGATTTATAAAGCTCCATAGACAATATGGCTATTTATTGGTCGAAGAAAATGAATATGATCACATGTAGTTGTTATTGTAAATATCGTAATGAGTTGTGTTATAAAGCTCCAATAAATGGTATCAGTGTGATGTTTTTAGTAGCATGCCATTGTAAATATTGCAATGAGTTGCGTTATAAAGCTCCATGGGAAGTATGTTTTGGGTTTCAACAGTATTGTTTGTTGTAGGTGCCATTGAACACCGAGGATGGTGTTTCCCCAAGGGGGAGGGTTCTGTAACAACCATGGTCAAAATTTTATGTAAATAAAGTTAATAAAGGAAAAATAAGACCAAATTCGTGGGACACGTATTCCAAGTTGAACATTAGGAAAAAAAATCCTAGTGGGTGTTCATTTTAGTTATTATGGCTAAACGCAATTGGCAATGGCAATCGCAAAGGCTTTGAAAACGAAAAGTGGCATTAATTGGCATTTTATTTATGAAAATATTGGAAATTAGGAGAAAAAGAAGGTGAAATGTCACAAGTTGCATGTGAGGAGGAAAATGAAAAAAATATAGGCCTCATTAATAAAAAGGTTCATGGCTTTAGTTAGTGTAACCTTTTGTTAATTCAGTTTTGGAGCTCTCTCTCTATTCTCTCTCTCTCTCTCACTCTTGGACACTTAGAGCATTCTTGGAGCACTCTAGTATTAGATCAAGGAAAGAAAAGGAAGGAATAAGAAGGAAAAGATCAAGCAAGAAATAGCAGGATTAAGCAGCTACAACGGGATTATTTGCATATGTGATGTCCTTGCTAGATTTGGCATGCATGGTACATGCATATGTTTATTTTGGTTCTGTTGTTGTTATTGGCGTGGGTTTTTCCAGGGGTGAAAGTGTTCTTTAGGCTTGCCTTGCCATTTTTGGATAGCTATGGTGTGATGGGTTCTCTTGTATTTGGTTGAGCTAGATTCCTGGATGGCTTTGAAACTGAGTGAGGTGGTCTTTGAAAGAAAGGACATAAGGCCTAGGAATCCTTGAACTAGACTAGGATTGTAGTAAAGATGGATTTTGTCTACTTATGTGGGCCTAGGAATCTTTGATCATTATGTGGTGGGATAAATGGTGTACCCTAGAGGTGTGTGCCCTCAATCAAGCCTAGGAATCCTTGGCCAGTGAATGGCGAGAAATATGATAAAGCCTAGAAGGTGGAGTCATTATTAGACCTAGGAATCCTCTACCGTTGTATGGAAGGATATACAGTAAATCCTAGAGACTAGGAGATAGGAAAATTCCTCATAATGTAGGTGCAGAAATCTGGTGGCATCCATGCAGAAATCTGGTGGGGATTGCGGTAAAGCATGTGGAACCCTGGTTTGGTTTGGTTTTGAGTCCCACATTCATGCTTGGAATATGGGGTGGTGGTGATTGGTTGAAAGAAATATTTGGTTCGACCAATCTATGGTCGAGTGGTTCGTGGAAGTCCCATACCTAGTTTGATTTTGCATTCATTAATAAGAGCTCCTATTCCTTAGTATTTAATGTGTAAATGTATTGGCTTATATGTGGATTTTATGACTGTTATATCCTTGCTATTTATTTTGGTTATATGTTGGTTATGAGCATGTTTTATGATAGACTTGATGTATGGATCTCATCATGTTTTGATTTTAAAATGAATGTACAATGAATATATGACCTAATATATGATAATGCTGCTATTGTGATATGGAAACAATGTTTCTTTACGAATCTCAGATAAGTATGAGACTCGAATGCTCAGATTGTTATTATGACATGTAAATTACATATTTGTGACATGTTTGACGAAATGTCGGTCATGGCTAGTAGGGGTCCAATTAATTCATTGATCAAATGTTTGCATTAGTAATATTGTTTTAATGTCCTTTATCATTTCTGAAAGTTTCATGAATTTCTAGGCAGTGGCCTGAGCCTTGGCCCTGAAAAAGTGGCACAAAATCCGGGGTCGCTGGCTCAAAACTAGCTAAAAAATTCCACAATCATTGGCATGCCCTTGCTTTGGGAGCGATTGGAAGGCCTCAATCACATGCATGGCTTTTCATGGGAGCAGTTGGGCCCAAATCAGTGAAATGTCAAGTTGCCTCAGCAGTTGGTCACCTGGAAGGGTTGGTTGGCTTCTGAAGGTTGTGTAGCATGTGTGGAAGGTCAAATTGGTTTGTTTTTGTTGGTTCCACTTCCTTAACTGTACATGGGGAGTTGAATCACATCAAAGTAGCCTCTTGTCACATGTTTACCCTAGCAGACTAGTTAACTTTGGGTAAATGTGAGAGGAGTGTGTTACACAAATAATCTAACACACATCATGACAAAAGTTGAATTCAGTCTAGAGATTAACATGATAAATAAAGGAAAAGATGAAGAAATGAATCCAATGCCAATCCAATCAAATCAAAATGATGAAATGAGTAAAATTTTTAGGAGGGCCCTATATTTTGGTCAAAATAAAAGAGAGTAGGTTTGCCTACTAAGAGGTACATGGTGCACCATCATGGAATGGATGCCCCACCATTATGTATTCAAGATCCCGAGGAATCTATGCAATGTCCTAGGCCCAAGGAAGTGAGGGAAGTGGATAGATCATCAATATGTCATTAGCGTATCTATGTCCACCTAGAAACCCTCTGATATGAGTTGATTATATCTAAAGCAATCTCTTAGGGCTTGTATACCTAGATCAAAACTACTCCATGCATGAACCTCAAGCAAATGATGAAATAATAAATACAAGGGTCCTCAAAAATATATGAAACAAACCATAGTTAATTCCTAAGACAAGATTAAGTACTTCACTCTAGGTCTAACCCTCCTATCTCAAACTAGCTTACAATATTATATAAGTTGCTAAGTTTTTATGTTGAATCATCATATGATTCTACAGAATGTCTCCATCCTAAACAGGAGGATCAGTTCTTAGGTCAACCCATCAATCAATAGGTGTTAGTGATCAGTTATATGGTTTGGGGTCTACTTCATGGAGGTTGTCATTGTCTTGTATCACACTATAAATTTCACAACATCCTTGAGCTTTGTAATGTGAAGAGGGAGCAATCATGAGGGCCTAAGTTACCCCTTCCCTCAATTTGTTTTTACCACCCCTCTTGTGTGCCTTTTTCATCATTAATTTACATATATAACTTGGATTACAAGCTATCATTGATTCATGATAATCTGTATTGACCCCTTAAAGATGAAACAGGTCCTTGTTCATTGAGATTGGGAAATTTTGAAGTTCCTTTCATTTGAATAGATCATGATTTAGTTAGGAACTAAGTGAGGGCTAAGAATGGGTAGAGATCAAGTTAGGATTTTGCCCATGTGCTTTCCTTTATCCCTACCAAATTTTTTCATTTTAACATTTGGCTCATGTTTTTTCTCTTCTTTTTGTTGCATTGACTTCTTAGGGAAAGGTTTTTGGGTCCCTACTTAAAGGATGAGAAACACAGGAAACCAATGTGAATAATAGATAGTGATCAACCTGAAGATGGAGTGTGGATACATGGGGAAAATGGAAGGTGTTAAGTATGGATTATCATGGACATGCAACATTAATCGATGCCTTATATTTATGCCCCTCCAGTGCAGTGAAAAAAGGTTCCAAGGTAGGTTGAAAAAGAGTAGAACTAGAAGATATCCCTCAAAGTAAATAAAACATCAAACATAAAACTGAAACATCGTGATCAAGGACTTCATCCCAAGATTCATGATTAGATGTAAATTACAATAAATTTAAATTTTTCATATAAAACAATGACCAGTATAACTCGTGAATGTCGACTTTCTTTCATCAATGAAGAAGTCTTCCCCATGGATGAGTGAACCACTATGAAAATGTAAAATACTTGTGAGCCTATTGTGTGGACATGCAAGGCTAAAAAACTAGATAAAGTAGATAGAAAAATTCCCATATGTATAAGTGGTCATAAATAATAAGAACTTACCTATATAAAATAAAATATGACTATTAAAACCTTAGAGATAAGTATTAAAATATTAAAAACATGAAAAACATTTTACATTATTAATATTTTTAAAAAATAAATTATATTATTAATAATTTATTTTTAAATAAAAAATAAATACAGCGAAAAAGAACATTTAATTTCATATATAAAATTAATGTTTATATACTCGTGAAAATAAATCATTATAAAAGGTGTGTATCTGTGACAACGTACTCCGTTGTTTTCTACCTTGACAAAATTAAATCTGTAGTAATCACGTGCCCCTCCTTTTTTGACATTTAATAAAGCTATAGTAATTTGAATTTTGGGATATGTTTGAGAATTTGTTTTGAATCTTATCTCTTTTACTTGGTCGATTGAATTGAAATATTTTTAAATAAAAACATGAGGTATTTTATTTATTTTTTAAAAATAAAATTGAATTAAAGGGAATATTTTATTGTATTTATTGTAAGATATATATTTTTTAAATTTTTATTAAATTTTTAATGGATAATTTAATTTTGGGTTGTTTTGTTTGGATTTTTTATTTATTTTTTAATTTGTCTATTTTAGAATAGAGAGTTTACAATTTTAATTTAGTTATCAATAATTATTAAGTGGATGGTAGGAATTTGAGTTCCATAGAATATTTTAAAATGTTCTTAGTAGTATATACAAATCAAATATTGAAATTTATCTTCAAAGTAGTTATGTTATTTTTGCTCTTTCAATTAAATTGGTTAATTGGAAAAATGTCATATGAAGTGAGTTATGGTTTTTGAGAAATGTGGTATTTATAAGTCATGGTATTAAGAATCTTCATGATAAATGAGGTAAATCTCCAACTCATTATTTTCATAAATCAATGGATTGATCTGATATTCCAAACAAGGAACAATAACCATGTATTGTTATTGCCAATACATATTGGCAACTAGTTCATTTGAATGAGAGGTACTTGTGGAAGAGTCATCACAATTGATTTTGTTGCCTTGACAACAAGGAACTCCCTGAGAATGGGGCTTGTTCCTTTTTATAAATGGCTCATGATTAGTTTCTAAATCAACCAAGGGAATGTTCATAGAGGGACTTTTATGCTTAACCCTTTTGGCTCTAGAAATTCTCCTTTGAAGTTCCTTTGTCTTAACCATATCCTATTTTATTTGACCAATTGTTTTTTTCTTTTGTAGGTTGTGCAGACTCTAGTTTGGGCCGAGGAGACTCTGTGGAGAGTTTCAAATCTTGGGCTTTTGCCACACTTCTGATAACCTGAAGGGAGGTTAAAATATTCAAGACTTCATCTTGACAATCGTCTTAAGGAGGTGACCCTGATGCTTGGACAAAGGCCTCACACTCATCCTGTTAGAATTCGCTAGCAAGAGATGCAGTTGAACCAACAGGAGAGGGGTTAGGAGCCATGGTAACAGAAGACTAAGCAGGGTCAAACACCAGAGGTTTATCATAGCCATTACGGGCAAGAAAAGAATGATAGTTATCGCCCATTTGAGCCAAATGATGTTTAACTAACATGCATATTAGACTATGGTAGAACAGGGACCTTTCGGGATTTTTATGGTTGGCTTGATATGCCCTAGAAATTTTTGTTAAACTCTTCAACAAATATTACGACAAGTTAAGCTTTCAGCCTAGGAAAAACATTAAAAGTCGAATATGATACATAAAAACTATGTTATACCACCCTTCATAGGTTATACATCTATGAATTAAGTGCAACAACTCATGCCATATCGACTTCAAAGATGATACATGCATACCTTTGACCTGGTACTTGTAGTCCTTACTGTCAAGCATCTTTCCCCATGGAATATTTATCACTACGACATCTGTGGACTAGCATTCACCTTCAAGAGGAAGATGCATGATTTTCGCTAAGAATTAGAGGTTAACTTTAATTTCCAGGTCGCCCACAAGGGCTCTCCTCCCACTAAAAGAAGCAACAAAGGCTTTAACAACCTCATTACTATGTTCCTATAACAATTGTAAAAATTCCCATCAGACAACTCGGCGAAACAGAGTCAAATATTCATCATTTTCTTCAACAAGTTCTTCCCCAACGAGCTCGATTTGCACTATGGGTGGCATGCAGTCGGGAAAGAGTTATTGGCTTGGGTGGAACAAGGTTCTGGGAAACCAAAGACTAGACATCAAACCCTAAGTTACATATTCCTTGAACCAATACAAGAAGAGACGAAATTAGGTTTCTTGGAGAACCCTCTCGAAAAGTTGAGTAATGAATTCAACGACTGTCAAGTACTGGCTCGAGTCAGGGTTGTGATGGACTAGGGATATGAGAAATGAGTGGTGGTCATGGGATAATGGGCCATATAACAATTGGCATTACCATCGATTGACACTTGAGACTTATAATTCTAGATCAGTTAATGAATAAATGTGATAGAATGTGACACATCACCCGAAACTAATATTTTCCTAGTACAAATCCATAAAACAAATCACCAAGAACCATATATTTAGTTTGAAATCATTGGACCATTATTCAACATGCATGATATGGTTGAACTGTTAAATGATGAAAATGAAATTCTTACAAACATACAGTGCCACCAATATAGGGTATAAACCTTAGATTGTGACCATTGATTCGAACATTAAAACATTTAAAATCACACATCATACAAAGATAAAAGGATTAACATAAGAGTTACTATGATAATTTATAAAGGTTACCCTGTTAGCATTAGAAACTCAATTAGGAATGCTATAGAATCTTTGATTCTGGAGTGACCCTTGCACTTAAACATTTTCTTCCTATAAGAGCAATGATAAACTCACTAATCATAACAATCAAAGGAAATAACCCTTACATCACCGATGAATGAAAGAATAGGCCATATAATGTAACACATATCATGAGAAAAAGTTGAATTTGGTGTAGAGATTGAAATGGTAAGTAAAGGAAAAGATGCAAAAATCAATCCAATACCAATCCAATCAAATCAAAACGAATAAAATTTTTAGTAGGGGCTCTTTATTTTTGTTAAAATAAAAGGGAATAGGTTGGCCTGCCAACAGGTACATGGTGCACCATCATGGGATGGATGCCCGATCATTATGTAGTCAAAATGCCAAGGAATTTGTGTAATTTTCTAGATCCAAGAGAGTGAGGGAAGTGGATAGATCATTAATATGTCATTAGTGTAGTCTATGTCCGCCTAGAAACCCTCTTATATGAGTTAAGTGTATCTAAAGCAATCTCTTAGGGTCGATATACATGGTTCAAAACAACTCCTTACATGAACCTCAAGCAAATGTTGAAATAATAAACACAAGGGTCCTAAAAAAATACGAAACAAACCATACTTAATTCCTAGGACAAGATTAAGTGCTTCATTGTAACCCTCTTATCTCAAACTAGCTTACCATATTATATAAGTCGCCAAGTTTTTATGGTGAATCATCATATGCTTCTATAGGGTTCTTCCATCCTAAATGGGAGGATCAATTCCTAGGTTAACCCATCAATCAAGGTGTGAGTGATCAGTGATATGGTGTGGGGTCTACTTCATGGAGGATGCCATTGTCTTGTATCAGGTTATAAATTCACAACATCCTTAAGCTTTATAATGTGAAGAGGGAGCAATCATGAGGGCATAAGTTACCCCTTTCCTTAGTTTATTTTTACCACCCCTCTTGTGTGACTTTTTCATCATTAATTTACATATATTGCTTGGATTACAAGCTATCATTGATTCATGATAATCATTATTGACCCCTTAAAGATGAAAAAGGTCTTTGTTCATTGAGATTGGGATATTCTAAGTTCCTTTCATTTAAATAGATCATGATAAGTTTTTGTCCACACACTTTCGTTTATCCCTCCCAAGTTTTTGCATTTTAACATCTAGCTCATGTTTTTTCTCTTCTTTTTGTTGCATTGACTTCTTAGGGAAAGGTTTTTGGGTCCCTACTCAAAGGATAGGAAAACAGGGAACGGATATGAACAATAACTAATGATCAACCTGAAGATGGAATGTGGATACATGGGGAAGATGGAAGGTGTTAAGTATGGATTATCATGGACATACAATATCAATTGGTGCCTCCTATTTGTGCCCCTCCTATGGAGTGAAAAAAAAAGTTCCAGGATAGATTGCAAAAGAGTGGAACTAGAATATATCCCTCAAGGTAAACAAAGCAACAAACATAAAACCGAAACATCAAGATCATTGACTTCATCCCAAGATTCATACTTAGATGTAAATAACAATAATTTAAAATATTTCATATAAAACAATTACCAATATAAATGTCGACTTTCTTTCATAAGATATAGAAGTCTCCCCAATAGATAAATAAACAGGCTATATAAGTATAAATTCTTGTGGGGCTATTCTATAGGCATGTAAATCCCCTATCCATGAGTGATCATGAATAATACAAACTTACACTTAAATATATAAAATAAAATAAAATGTAACTATTCTGACCTTAATGATAGGTATTAAAATATTAAA